>JZLH01S0634592.1:2984-14328 GCA_001188425.1 Eucidaris tribuloides | reverse complement strand
TAACCTTTAACAATCATATCACATTTAACTGTCCCTCTACCCCCCCCCCCCCCGAAACATATAATTACATTAATTTTTCAGCTTTTTATTGACATCAGATCCTAAACAGGTTATGATTTTACAGGTTATATGAATGTTGTCTTCAGTTTATATTTTTCTATCCCCATCACTTTTCGTCCTCTCTGCAACAGGTATCATCACACCGGCCCCATTACTAGCATCTACGCACTGAGAGAAGGTCTGGCTATGATGGCTGAAGAGGTACTATATATTTCACTCACTTTGTATTCTTGAGATAGAACCAAATAGATTGAATATCAGTTGGCCACAAGAGTTAATTTTATTTTCAAACAAAATTTTTAATTTGTGTATTTACCAGATCATGTCAATTGAAAATAAGACAAATTCTTTTATAATTTTCATGCAAGATTTGCAAAAATGAGTATTTACTAAGAAAATTTAATAAAAGGGAAATACAAATTGTACCCCAACATGCTATTATGTTCTTTGATATAGAATTGTACATGTTGATGGTTCTAGGACAAATACCCCAAGGGTAAAGCTAATTATTTCTAGAGGGGTGGGGAGTTGTGTGAGGAATGGTTGTCCTGGGGAGTAATTGTTCAGGAGGATTAGTTATCGAGGGGGGGGGGGGGGGTAGGGAATAGCTGTCATACCACGTAATCGTTCTAACACGATATCAAATCATTGGTCATGTATTCTTGTTATACTTGTGCCTGACAATGCCTTTTAACCCATTGGAGACTAAGTAGGAGTTAGCTTGTGTTATGGTATATGGAAAATGTGTGTTATACCAAAATCAAATCGTCTCCACCTGGTCAGAACTAGATCATCCTAACCTTAACCTTGACCTTAACCCTAACCCTAACCCTAGTTAGAGCTCTGTGAATAGTAATACCCTTTTCATATAGGAATGCTGGGAGAGCATGTTAGGATGTTTGATGGTTCAGAGGATAAGTGTTTTGTCAAACTGTTATATTTGTCTTTTTTCTCAACTCTCCTGTCGTTTCTTCTGTCTTTCCTTCCTTATGTTTTCATGTAGGGTTTGGAGAGTTACTGGCAGAGACACCAAGAGGTTGCCCATGCCTTGTATGCTGGCCTTGAAAAACTGGGACTAGAACTGTTTGTTCAAGACAAGGTATGATCAGAATTAAATTGTTGTTTTTGTCAAGCCTCCAAGGTGGAACGAGCCTAAAGGATTCTTAATGGCCTCCATCCATCATCAGGGCTCGACTTTAGCAGGGGCCCTTGGACAATTGGCCCCCCAGAATTGCAACGGGCTCCTTAGAAGTATATGAAAAAAAGCCCCCTGGCTCCTTAAGTTTTAGCGATACAGGCATACAGCTAAATGTGACAGAGGGAAACATGACTCCCCGAGAGCTCAATTTGACTCCCTAAACAAGTCTCTGAGAAGCCCAGCTGGCTCCCTAAAGAGAAAACGTTAAGGTCAAGCCCTGATCATCCATCTGTAATGCTTCTGAAACTTAATATTTTGCAACCATTTGCCCATTTGTAATGAAACTTGGGTGGTAGATGGCTTACAGGGACCGTGATGTAATTTACGGGGTCAACCCCCCCCTCATGAAAATATTGGGGGTGGGGCAAACATATAATTTGGCCCCCCCCGATAATTTTGCCAACTTGACCCAATTGCTTCTGAGTTTCTGAAAATGCCATTTAACACAGGGCACGTCCAGTTCCCGTGGCCAACTGGTTTAAACAAAAATCATAAATGTAATGCAAAAACTTACGTGTAAAAATCAGTGCAAGGCACAGAAACCAAATTTTACACACAAAACTTTTAACTTTTTTTCACTTAATCCCCAAAACATTACTAAGTGGCTATTTCCTTGTTGTGTATTTACACAGTGGTGATATTTAGGCATGCAAAAGAGATCCACTACCTTTAACATTCTCTTATCTCACATCTATACCAACAGGCCACTCGTCTTCCTACCGTCAGTGCAGTCTTAGTTCCAGCCGACATTGATTGGAAGAAGTTGGTGACATATGTCATGCAGAGTAAGTCCCAGGTTATCTGTGTTTTTAGTTCTGAAGTCAATGTGTTTGACCGTATTTAAGACAAATTACTGAACTTATAATAGCGAACCAAATTCTTGAGATTTCTCTTAATTTTGGTGAACTCACATTGAGCTAAAAAGGAATTCTGTAAAATCCCCCCAAAACATGTTTGATTTTTTTTTAGACTGACTGTAGTCTCCAGCATGTCAGCTAGACATCTCCGAGATGTTTCCTTGACCCCTTTGTGTCATTTACTTGAGACTTCAAGTCTCCATTAGGTTGCACAGACACCTCCTTGATGTTCTTGAGACCTACTGGAGACCGGAAGAATTTGCCAACAAAAATCAATGTTTTCGTGCGACTCCTCAGAGACCCAGCTAGTCTCCAGGAGATGTTGCGGTGACGTCACAGAGATGTCTCAACAACGAGTGAAGACTCAAGTCGCCAACTGTTCGTCAAAGTCTCAGAGTCGTCTCGGTGACATAGCTATATACAAAGTCTCCATCAATTTACTTGATGAATCTATTAATTAGTTAACTAACTAGTGTCCATGACTGGGCTACATCCTTTGTGAGAGCGCAAACCAGTTTTGGACCGCCAGATTTGCCCAACTGATCAGTTGCGGGATTCACGGCGATGTCTCCTCCAGTGAGATAGGGTCTTAAAGCTGTGCCTTGATGGCATCAAGCTGATTTGCTGTTAACCTCCTTCACCTACCAGCCTTTTGACAAGGCTTTGTGGGTGTGAGTGTGTCCCTCATGCCTTCAAAGGACTAGTAGTTGTATCCTGCGCACCTGGAAAGAGACTAACTATTATGCCTACACTCCTGGCACACTGAAAGATTGGCTGTTCACCCACAACGCCTTTTCTATCTTGCACTCACCGAACCAAACTAATTATATATTCAGACAGAGGACTGACTATGAGTATTCATTACATAACCAGTTTGATGTCCAATCCACGGCAAGACCGGTTTCGGATCTTGTACTGTTTGAAAAGCAAGCTATTTCGTAACACTAGAAAGAAAGTTTGAGCTATTTCGATGTTGAAAATACCTTACAATTTGATAATTTAATGTATCTAAAGTCGGAAAATAGATAGTTAATGTAAAAAACACAGTTTCATAAATGTTTTACACCTACATAAAAATGAACGAGTCCATCACATGCGACCGGTCGCATAGCGCATGTGGCAAGCAGTGATTGTGTGCACCCATAGAGATAGATTGACTGTGAATACATGTTGACTGGATGTAACATTCACGCACCGTTATCGTGAAAGTCTGAATCTGATTGGTGGCAAAAGTTTCGTTGCAAAATTCGCCTCCAAAACAAAGGTTAAAATAAGAATGCGATGCAGGATAGCAAAGGCTAAGGGGCTTTGCCCCTCGCTGGTGTAGTCACTGGGGTTAGCGCGGTTAGTCTCGTTCTAGGTGCTAGCAGGGTATCACGCTTACGGGGGGATATTATTAAGCCCCGAGGCCTTGACCAAAGTCTAGTTACCTACCAGATTCCTATAGTTTCTGTTTAATTATGTAATTCTTTTTTCTTTGTCATACAGGTACAGGATAGAGATCTCAGGGGGTCTCGGGCCAAGTGCTGGCAAGGTAGGTAACACAATTCTGAGTATCACCAATGTGGTATTTATATAAATTTGAACAGCTTTCTGGTGGACACAAGAAAATATATATCGTATCTTCACAAGGAGTACAACATTTTTTGTGCCCACCAAAATTTAACCATTCAATATTATCATTATCTAAATCCACTGAAACCCCCCATTTGAATAATAGTCAGCAATAGAGGGTGTGCTTGTCCAAGATAACTTTAGACAAGCAAACTTCTGGTTCCATACATTAAAGGTTAGTGGCATGATTGGGAACACTTGAAAATGCCTCAAGAACCAAATGAGTTGAAATATATACCAACTATATACTAGCACGAGTGGATCTCCCACCTGGGAGGACTTGTCTGTAATTTGTTTACTTCAGGAGAATCGAGCATAAACATAGGAGAATCTTAATTTTATCCGGGGACGATAAAAATAAGCCCCATAGAGAGCCACACAGCAGGTTTCTGTGCTAGGAGTGATATTGACATTGTTTATTTTAGAATTAGTCAACGTTTGACTACAAGATTTTCACAGGAGAATCCTTGCATAGTTTACTTGATTCTAGAGTAGTTTCAGCCGAAGTTGAGGACTACCCCCAATCATGTCATTTACCTTTAACATGGGTTGAGAACTAAAAAGTCCCATGAAAATGACATGTTTAAAATTTGTGGCTTTACGCCTCCAAAAATCTGATGTTGCCTGTAACAGCCGCATGAAATCATAAAGCAAATTTATGACGCTTTGGCCTTTATGTAGTCAAATAATGAAGTTTGCAGACGTCCCTGTATAACTGGAAAAGTGTGTCACACTAGTGGAATCACTGGAAGTAAACTGCAGTAAACATAATAAATTGTACGTTCATATTTAACCTCACGAAGTGTGAAGGCTGCAGCTCTATGTTTTTAGCAATAAACTACAAACAGCTCAGACAAGAAGAGAAAGTGTAAAGTATTCATTGAACAAAATGCATATAATGGGCAAATGGCACATAATGTGCTTGTTTCACTGCGCAGTATGATTTGAAGAGACTTTCATATTGCATGTGTACCAAATCAATTCTCTTTTATCTGTAGATGGCATGGTTGGAAGTAGTCCTCAACTTGGCATAAAACAATTTTAGAATCAGGTTAACTATGCAAGGATTGTGCTTTGAAATTTTGTGTTCAGATGTGACTAGTTTTAAAAGAACTACCATCAGTATTCATTGTGACAGACAAATCTTGTTTTGAAGCTTTCTATGGGATCAATTTCTATTAGTGCCCAAGATTAATTAATACTGGTATGTTCATGCATGATTCTCCTCGAGTAAATAAATTCAAGACAAATCCTTCCAACCAAGATTTACACTCCAGGGGCCTGTTGCATAAATCTTTAACCAGGAAAATTTCTCTGGTCAAATGGTTATTGTGATTTTACCATGCATATTTCCATAGGAAAAAAACTATGGTTAAAATAGCCATACAATTAAAGTTTTATGCAACGGGCCCCAGGTTGTGTATACAAGCGACTCCTGTTATAACAAAGTCCCTGGGACCAGCAGCATTCTTTTGTTAAATCGAAATTTTGTTATAACCAAACAGTGAATGTACAAAGATATATACATAATAAGTTTGTGACTTAAATTTCTACTTTGTTGTAACAGGAATTTCATTATAACCGTATTTGTTATAACGGGAGTGCACTGTACACTAATACATATCCGAACTGATTTGGTTCTTGAGACATTATCCGGTGTTCTCAATCATGTCATTGCCCGTGAATTAGACATACAATTGTTTTTTGTCCATGTTATGTAATAGGTGTGGCGTATCGGTCTGATGGGGTATAACGCCAATCTCCACAATGTCGATAGAGTGCTGAGGGCCATGGAGGACGGACTAAACCACTGCAGGGGTGTCGCTAATCTGTAAATAATGGAATGACCCAAGATGAAGCCCCCTGATGGAGGAAAATCATGTTTGCATGTATTTTGATTATGATGCTGGAGAAAATGTGAGAAAAAAAATCTTGTGACATCATCCTGATTGAAGAATTGATGGAACATATGATATGTGAGATTTATAGCCCCTTTAAAATGTAAATGGTACATTCCAGTTTTGTAAGACTGACAAATTTTATGAGCCCATTTTTGTGATGGGGAGTTATTAGACCATCCTAATACTGGGAATTATATTTGCATAATTGATATATATTCTAAGAAAATGTGAAAAAAAAAATGACATCATCATTGATGAGATGATGCAACGTCTAATAGGTAAAATTTATAACGCTTTCAAAATCCAAATGGTACATTCCAGTTAAATATATGATGAAAATCGTGACAATTTTATTCAAAATGCTGTGGATAAAATTTGATATACATTGTAGGAAAATGTGTAGGAAAATACTGTGACATCATCATTGATGAGGACATGAAATGTCTGATAGGTTAAATTTTTAACCCCTTCAAAATCCAAATGGTACATTCCAGTTAAATATATGAGGAAATGCATGACAATTTTAATTATGATGGTGTGGAGAGAATTTGATATACATTGCAAGAAAATGTGAAGGAAGATATTTTGACATTATCATTGATGAGAAAATGAAATTTTTAACCCCTTCAAACTACAATGGTTCATTGCAGTTTCGTGTATGTTTGTAGCAAATATGATGAGTCCATGTGTCTGAAGGGGAGTTATTAAAAAAATGTCATGGAGGGAAATCATGTTTGCATAAATTTTAATCATGGTGCTGTGGATAGAATTTTATATTCATTGTAAGAAAATGTGAGGAAGAAGATTATGTGATGTCCTCATTGATGAGTTTATGGAACATCTGAAAGGTAAAATTTATAACCCTTTCAAAATCCAAATGGTACATTCCAGTTGAATATATGAGGAAAATCATGACAATTTTAATTATGATGCTGTGGATAGAATTTGATATACATTGTAGGAAAATGTGAAGGAAAATACTGTGACATCATCATTATTGAGAAAATGAAATGTCTGACAGGTGAAATTTTTAACCCCTTCAAAATACAATGGTTCATTCCAGTTCATGTACTATGTTTGTAGGAAATATGATGAGTCCATGTGTCTGAAGGGAGTTATTCAAAAAAATGTCATGGAGGGAAATCATGTTTGCATAAATTTTAATCATGGTGCTGTGGATAGAATTTTATATTCATTGTAAGAAAATGTGAGGAAGGTAATCATGTGATATCATCATTGATGAGATTATGGAACGTGTAATTGGTGAAATTTATATCCTCTTCAAATTCCAAATGGTTGATTCCAGGTATATGTATGTTACATACAAATTGGATGCATCCATTTGTCTCCTGAGGAGTCATGAGTGATGGAGGGATAAATTGCATAAATTGTTATTATGGTGTTGTGAGTAGATTTGATATAAATCATAATAGAATGTGATCATGAGTGCAAAGGAGAAAAAATGTGACATTATCATCAATGAGATATAGTGTAATGGAACTGTCTGATCAATGAATTGCATAAACCTCCTTCAAAACACCAACCACTTGTATGTATGTGACTAACAAGGTGGATGAGCTCATTTCTCTGATGGGGAGTTATTGGAACATCTTGATAGGGGGAAATCATGTTTGCATAAATTCAATTATAATGCTGTAATCATGACAGTGGAGGAAAACAATGTGACATTATCATCACTGAGATAATGGAACAATCTGATGAATGAATTTTATAAACCCCTTCAAAATGTTAATGTTTCATTCCAGATGTATGTGTGTGACTAACAATTTGATGAGTTCATTTGTTTGTTGGGGAGTTAGTGAAACATATTGATGGTGGAAAATAATTGCATAGATTTTAATTACAATGCCGTGGATATAGGTGATGGACATCATAATAGGATGTGATCATGAGTTTTAGAAAAAAAACAAATTGTGTCATCAGAAAAATGAAATTCTTTATTTTATTTCTTAATTATTTACAAAGTCATAACTTTGGGATATTTTGCAATAGTATGTTTGATTGAGTGGTGGTGGTTAAAGGGTACAATCTAACTATATGTTTTTCTATATGACACAGATCTGATTAACAGGTAAGAGATTTCAGCCTGTGCCCAATGTTATAGTCATATTAATCAGAATTATGAGATTAAATGATTCAGATTTGGTCAAATGTGCAAAAGAACAATCAGTATCTATGTGATTCGTAAATGATAACCATTGAGTATTTGTAAATTATATGTGAAATATACTGTTACAGTGCACTCTCGTTATAAAGAAGCTCTTAGGACCCAAGAAATTTGTTCTTTATAACGAAATTTCTTTATATTAGGATTGCAAAAACAATACAATACAAAGGAAATACAAGATATGGGACCAAAGATTTTACTTCTTTATAATGAAATTTTGTTATATCAGTGTTCTTTATAACGAGAGTGCACTGTATACACATTCATTTGTAAAAGAATCTAGAGGCAGTCATATTATGTATGGTTATCAGGTTCTTTAAATCTAGCATTTTGCAATCCATGCGCCCTCATTCGTTTCAAATGCGACAGTGGATTTGGAGTGTAGCTTTCTGGGAGATAAGTCAACAATATTGATGCGTAGACAAAATAATGGTGTACATGGTTTGGTGCACTTGTAATTGAGTTTCCATTCATTCCGTCAACAAACTGCAAGATACGACATGTCATACATGGAATTTGCAAACAGGGTATTTCTTCAATTGGCTGACTTTCATTCCACAAAAATCACTTGCAGCATCTGCCACTATGGAAACAACTGTTGTCGACCCAGGAGTGAGAAAGTATGCCTGTCCCACTGTGGACATTGGTGGTGGCCGTGACGCATGGATTGTGAAACGGGAGAATTGTGTACATGATGTACGTTTTTAAATTCAGGTGGTGGGAAATATACCAAGTACATATATTTAGTTTGAAGTAATGTCTACTATACAAAGGTGTGCTGATGTAAGGAGCTAAAACTGAGTGTACAATGCCAGTTGATTATAATATCACATGGATGTCCAGTTTTAAAAGTAAATGAATTATTTTCTTGTGATCCAAGATAACTACCGAAAGGAACCACTAATAAATGAAATTATTTGACACATTTACACCATCTTTTATAAAGATGAAATATGTGTATATTTCTACTTAGATCTTTTACATATAGATGTGTGTGAATTGTAATCTACGAATTATGACCCGTGTCACACTTTTCCAATGCAACTTGACTTTGAAATACATTATCAAATTCAAGTTATGACATAGAAAAGCAAGCCTTAACACGTTTCATGGTGTCTCATGGCATATTTAAGCCTTTTAAGGAGGGGGGGGGGAGGTGGACAGGGTATTTTCTTTCAGGTTTTAACTTAAGGACACAACATATGTATCTACCAGTAATTCAGTATTACTAAGCAATAGAGGCTTGTTCATTCATTAAGAAGGTGCTATCAAATTAATTGTCTGTTTTAGTCATTCATCAATATTTTTTGAGATGGTCATGAGATGCTGGTCCTTGTGAATGCCAGTTTGGAGTTATATACCTGCCAACTGTTTCAATTAAATAGGAATATTCCTATTTGGGTGAAAACAAAAGAGCCATTTCAACTCCTTTGCTCCTATTTTTGTACAAATTTGTCTGCAGTAATGTATAGAAATTCAGGAATGTTCCATTTTTTTTTCTTAATTTTTTTTTTCGTATTTCTTGGTTTTCATGGTGGGCAGTATGGAGTTGTAAGTTCTGTATGACTTAGGTGCTGAAAGTTGTCAAGACGAACTGTTTATGTTGAATATTTTGTGGTGGTTTTATTTTCGCAAATTTTGTGACTTATCAAACGCAAAAATTTTCAATTCCTGATATCAATCAACACAGTGAATGCAAATGCAATACAATCACAAAAATCTACGCGAAATATATGGCATATATAGTTGTGCGGAGTACTGATTTGCTAAACACAAAATATGGTTTTATGTAAGCTATGTATGTAATGAATATTTTTATATTTTATTGCACTACAAGACACACAATTGTATATACATGTAAGGTGCATGTACTCTTTCAGCAAAGCAAAAGCCATAGCTCAAACAGCCCTCCATTCATCACTACATGAATGATTGGTCTCAAGTGCCTCACTAAAGATCCGTGATATCATAGGGTCATAAGGTCATTTGGGCCATAACTGTGAACTGGCCTATTCCAGGTATGGAGTCGAAGCCGACCGTTCCGAGTCGCAAGGCCACTGGGAAAATAGTGTTCCCATAGACTTTGTACATGTGACTCGGACTGAGGCCAAGACCAAGGCTGGCAAAATCTGGCTTCGACTCCATCTTTGCCTATTTCTTGTTTACTTGTTGTACAGATGGTGGTGAATCAAAGATATGAAAATACTTCCACATTCATGAACAAAGTGTTCTCTCAAAGAATGTGTCTTTTGTATGAGGATACTGCCAATGCAAACATTCCAGAATTAAAACTGTAACAACAATAGCTATTAATTCATACTCTAAATGTAGCAATTCCACATAGTTATCACATTATCAAAATGTTTGAATGTGTAACATTTTATTGTACTTATGTATTTGAAATTTCATCGAGGCAAATTATTTAAGAGCAGGTTTTTAACTGAACCTGTAAGAAAAAATGAAAAAGAATTGATATAAAGCATGACACCAGAATTATTTTGATGACCAGAGACAAATGGAACAAAACTATGATCTTCATAATTATGGTTCTGACGCAGTAGAATAAAGGTGTCCTAACTGCCTGGCCCTGAGGGTTAAGGGTAGACCACAGGTAATCTGACCGTTCCTCTGTAACATAGTTGGAGAATGGAGCAGCACAGTGAGCGCTATACTAATTCTGGTGTTTTACAACTTCATCGTACTGCATCCAGAACAAAGTCATTATCAATTAGGTGTGACCTGATAATCCTCAATTCCTCCACGGTAGGACATTGAGATTGTCGGTGATTATTTGAAACAAAGAACTCCATTCCTCGGCGAAGGAGCTTTTGACATAATTCTGGTGTCTTGCCTAACTCAAAACAAGAAAACCCAATTTCAGGACAATCGTGTAGCTATAGCAGTTATTAAGAAGTTGAATAATAAACCCAACGGGTACATTATACCTTCATGTAACAGAACACTAGAGGTTGACCAAACTTTATTTCAATCTGCAAGTGTATACCACCGAAAAGAAACACTGTAGAGAACAGGGTCTGAGTACAGGGTATGTGGACATGGAATTTTGCACAAACATACATATATGTTAATAAAAGAGTATAATTTTAAGTTAAACGTGTCACTTCTCTTGAATTATTTGTCACATTTGTGTTTGGAGTATGCCTGTGATGTTCCCAGACGATCTGTTTATTCGTATATGCATGGCCGTACGCACATGGGGTTCAGAGGCAGTTCTTGGTCTCCCCCCCCCCCACCCAAGAACTTTTTTTTAGAAACCCTCTTTTTCTCACTTTGTTTAAATTGAAAATTGCCAAAAATCCAAATATTCATGTTCTCTCACCCCCCCCCCCCCAATTCCTACATATGGCCTTGTTACATTTACAAAAGGTTTCATAAAAAGCAGTGCAGGAAACTCTTGTGGATAAAAAAAATTACTGAGCCATTACTGTAACACCCCCATCACATAATACCGGGAAATCTACTGGTTACGTAAAGCTTTAGCTTAGTTTGGGCCATTTTTTAGCTC
>JZLH01S0634584.1:30995-61978 GCA_001188425.1 Eucidaris tribuloides | reverse complement strand
AAAATAAACACTTCAGCTATAGTGTATACTTCAGATATGTTCCAACTCATATGGTTCTGGAGGTAATTTCACGTGTTCCCAATTATCATCCTTTAAGCTCCGAGCGATGTGTGTAGCTTACACGACAATTTGGGAATCTGAGCTATCTCGCAAGTCTTAGGACATAATCCTGAGGTTTCTCAGGGTTAGATCTTCGGAAGTAAGTCCGAATTTCATGCTCACGAATCTCAGTTTGACTCCAAATTCCTGAGACTCTAAGGGACTCCGGGTTTGCCCAGAGGCTAACTTCGAACGTGTAGACAACTGGGAGGTAAATCGTCAGAGGTATCCTACGTTTAACTCTGAATTTGCATAATTCCGTGTCGACTTTAACTCCAAATTCCTGAGACTCTAAGGAACCCGGGGTAAGCCCTGGGTTTAATTCCGAACGTGTAGACACGACTACTGTTAGTCTCATGATTAATTATGAGTGCTATAATTTTAAAAACCTGGTATATTAAGCTGTACAAAACTACATTTATGCGTATGCATGTTTGTTTGCATTCCATTGCAGAATACCACGACGAAAGCACAGGACTACCAGATGACGTAATAGAGGATATTGCGTGGAATATTGACGATACGGAAAAACTTTCAGGTTTTAGAAAGGCTCTGGAAATACCAGATAATGACGATCAGTTGCATCATAGAAGGGAGCTTATTAAAAGAGCCAGAACGCTATTGTCGGACTGGAAGGAAACAAAACCTGGAAACCAGAAAGTTTTGCTGTCCCTGGAACTTGAGATAGCTGGGTTTGGAAATATTTCGAAAATTATCTTTCAGGGTAAGATTGTATACAGTACCACGACACGGGTCATATTTTTAATTTTATTCTGCATTTTGATAGCATCATCCCTCATATAAAAAAGTATCCTTTAGTCCGGGTAAAGCTTCGTAGAGTTGTGGAAAGTTAAACACAAACAGTTATTACATCCATTCGTTAGAGATATGACACACACCCTTGCTTAAAGAAATCTTATGGTACCTTTATCACCAAGAATAGATACGCTATGTGGATTCTTGTGTTTTCTCCAAGTATTATAAATTCAACATCAGCGTAGTTTCCTAATATGAAGGCTTTGTGTGGTGAATAAACAATTATTATTCTACAATTGTGATTATCGTTGATCTCTGAGTTGTTGGGCGAGTGGGAAGTTTTACGTTCCCGATAAGTACACAGTTCACGATAACTGTAGATCGCTTTGAAGTGGTAATTTATGAGTTTATGAATTATTGTCTTACATGTCGTTGTGTTAAACTTGTGGGGATCATAAATGTCAGTGGTTAATTGCTGGTGGTTATTTATTGTAATAAACTCAGACCAGAACGTCTTACATCCTGCAATTCCATTCCATGTTTCTCGCGTTCCTTATAAAAGGTATAAACATTCTGGAGTCAATTAAACCCCTATACTTTCCTTTTCTGTGTATGATACTTCATAAATAAGCAGGAGGTAATTTCCACTATTTCTCCTTTTTCTATCTGCTAGTGCCTAGCTAGGTGTGTGTATGTGTGTGTGTGTGTGTATGTATGTGTGTGTGTGTGTGTGTGTGTGTGTGTATGTGTGTGTGTGTGTGTGTGTGTGTGTGTGTGTGTGTGTGTACACACGCACTTTAAGAAGGTTGGGTAATAGTTGGGTCATCTGGAGGATTTCCGTGACCGTGGATCGCGAAGGTCCGTTTCTCACTGGATTTGTCTTCCTTGAGGTCTAAATAAAAATTTTAGCGGGGGTGACCCTCACAAAAGTGTGGGCAGAATTCAGGAGGGCCAAAATGGCTGCCGGCGGCCATTTTGGACTTTGCATATTCAGTGGTCTGGCCTACAGCACTGCTCAAAATATGGATTCTGGGGTTTGGCTGGCCAAGAAATTCAAATCCGATGTCAATTTGATGATTTAACTTCGTCTTGCCCTTGAAATCCAAGATGGCTGCCAATTTGGGGTCACGAAAGGTCAAATTTTCAACTTCATCGTATAAACTTCATATTGGGCTCAAACGAAAGCTCTAATTACACTGCGTTGAGTGATGGACAGTTAAAATATTCAAAACTAAGCCTTATTACTAAACCGGATACAGTTTACAGGCATATTGCTACTCAAAAAAATGGCCGCCGTCGACCATTTTGGATTTTGCATTTTTCAGTGATTTGGCCTACTGTGCTGCTCAAAATTTGGATTCTGGGTTTTGGCTGGCCAAGAAATTAAAATACGATGTCAGTTTGATGATTTGACTTCGTCTTGACCTTGAAATCCAAGATGGCTTCCAGTTTGGGGTCACGAAAGGTCAAATTTTCAGTTTCATCGTATAGACTTCATATTGGGCTCAAAAGAATGCTCTAATTACACTGAGTTGAGTGATGGACAGTGAAAATATTCAAAACTAAGCCTTATTACTAAACCTGATAGTTTACGGGCATATTGTTACTCAAAGATACATTTTCAGTGGTTTGGCCAACTGTGCTGCTCAAAATTTGGATTCTGGGGTTTTGGGGGTCGAGAAATTCAAATCCGGTGTCAATTTGATGATTTGACGTAGTCTTGAGAGTAAAATCTAAGATGGCTGCCAATTTAGGGCCACGATGGTCGATTCTTCAACTTTATCACAAAGACTTCACACTGACTTCATAGTTCACACTCTAATGAAATCTATGAGCACACTAAATTTTAATTCAATATTATACATGTATTTCAAACTTTACCTCTTATTAGGGGTAGGCTATACAGGGGTGTAAAAATGGTGATGTTTGAAATCAACTTAGGCTCATGCTTATTTGATGCAATTTGATCTCCTGAGCATTTTGACACCAATTTTGTGAAAATCTGTCAAAAAAATGAGAAGGTGCCGCCCAAAAAACTGATTTGGGTCCAAGAGTCGTCGGCGGGGGGGGGGGGCTGAAAATCATCATTCTGCAGCGATTATTTTCATAACTTCGCCATTTTGCAACCAATTTCAAACATTTTTGTGGCCTTTCCTAGGTTTTCTTGGACAAAGAATTCATTTATAATGATAATATTGACGTTAGGGAGCCGTTGACTCTGCAAGGGGGGGGGGCGGGGCTGGGAGGGTCCCTTGCTCCCCCTTAATGTTTTGTGCGATATATATCTGCATTTGGAAAAGCTCTTGCCGCGATGTTTCATGACTTTTCCTTTGAGTTTTCCGCATCAGTAAGACCAAATTCATCATGTTTGGGGGTGCGGTTCTAAAGATAATTTTGTACATGCGGGACCAAAAATTGCTCAAAAACATGATTTCATGTATAATTTTAAAACAAATTGTATGCTGTTTATGATGGCAAAAGTGTCACCCACAAATTTCCTTGAAAAAACAGTTCCAAGCAAAGGTTAAAAAAAAAATACGTAAGAAATTGTATACAAATTGAATATTAAAAAAAATCAATTTTGATATCGTACCAAGTGCATTTGCTAAGAACACCAGAAAGGGTCTCTAGACCAAAAATTAGCATATTTGGAGCTTTATTTAGTGATTTGAAGCAAAAAGTCTTGATTTCACACATAATGTATGTATAAATCAGCATCATTAATGAAAAATGAGATTTTGGAAAAAAAATAACTAATACAGTATACTTCATGGGCGACTTGCGTGCCGATTTTCATCACGATTGAAGGGGTCATATTATCTTGTTAAGGTTAAATGTAAAATTGATTAATTTTGTCATTTATAAATTATTATTAATTATTTTCCCCACTGTTGTTTAAAGATTGTGTTTATTGATCTTGGCCACGTCAAAAAATCTATATGAATCAATCAGCTGAAATCATATCCAATGTGGACTAATATAAATAACACCTCTCATAGAGCTTGGAGGTAAAATATTGTGTTTTGCGTTAAAATCTTGGACGTGTTAAACTTATCCTGTTTTCCATTTGTCAGGAGCAAATTTTAAAAATCCAGCGACGTCAAACGTGCACGTGCCGTTCCAAAATGGTCCGAATCAGCGTTAGCCAAAGGTTCGCGAGGGGAATAGCCGCATTGACCAATCAGATAGCGCTCCGCTCGTTTGCTACGGTGACAGTAACCGCGAATTCGCATTGTTGAGCAAATTGAAACTCACAGAGGAACACTTCTGGTACATGTCGTTATTATTTTTTCTATAAACAACAAATTCATGACGTATGGATCTCAGACTTCAACACACCATTTGTAAGTACTAAACTACCGATTTCGGTATTGATATATGAGGGGAGTCAATGGACTTGCAATCCCTAACCCAATCTATTAAACAGGGAGTTTGAAGTATTGTTTTACAATCGTCATTTCACTCATCTGGGATATTATTATCACTCCTTCTTAACTCTTTGCTGCGCGGGACTGATCCGTGCGTGCGGAGTAATTTCAAGAGCGCTCAGTTATCGGGAAAGGAAATAACTAACTGACTTCAATAGCGCCAATAACTTTGCCACAACAACGTTTTTACGGAAAAATGTCTACAGCCAAAGTTGAGTCATCTTTACAGGACCTTTTGCATCCAAGGGTGGTTGGAAATTTACATCTGGAATTTTGATAAGTTAATGCTATTGTAGGAACATAACGTAGTTCTAAGTTTCCTGCTTGATAATAAACAACTCCATTCAAATAATACAAGAGGGTAAACCACAAGTTATACCAAAAAAAAACTGACTTGTTACAACTTACAAGTTCATGAAAGAGATGAGTCACCAAATAAGAAGTGAATGAAGAGATTATCAGTGAATAGCGCGTCTTATTGTAATTGACCTTTTGAGTACTTTTCAAAGTTAACTTGTGTCTAATCCTTTGTCCTGTTGTATCACGATGCCTTGATTGCATTTATCGATTTTTCTGGTTCCTTAAGAATCTAACATAATACCCCGTACTTGAGGAATGTAAACAATACAAAGAGATTACTGCTAGTATCGGAAAATCAGTGTAATTCGGGTGAATACAATCGTTTCTACGTTTGAGCATGAAATGCGAATCCCACACGCTGCAGGGAGTGCATGGATGCGAATACCGCGTGTAAAGAGTTAAATGGCCTAAAATTTCAAAGTTTATTTCCACCATTCTCAATTTAACAATACAAAACAAAAGGGACATGCTACATGTAGTATACACTGCTTATGAGCCCCTTTATTAAAGTTCGTTTTGAAGGATAATTATTTTATTTCCAAATATCTATTTCTTGGATTTAGATTGTGACAAGTAGGTTTTTTTTTTGTTGTCTGTTAAATATGTCATTGGCAGTTATATTTGTTGTAATGTATACCAATTTTCCTAAAATTACTGCATTTCATATCATTATTGGGCCCAGAAATATTGTTTGGAGGTTTCTTCCAGTTTTTTTTTCCGGAAGAAACCCAACCCTTAAAACTAAGAAGGACGGTCAGTTTCTGGAACATCAGTTTGCAAAGTTGGGATACACAGCATCCACAATACATGTACTGTACCATCTCCAAGACTATAAGGAGCTGCCATCCATTTTCATAATTCCATCTATTCATGAACAATATGCTGTTTCATGATGCATTTTTATTTTGTACTGGCAAGGTGCACTTTACATGTAGAATTTTACCAGATAGTTCCATGTTACAAGAAGCCAGTTTACATTTTATCATATTCATTAATTTAAAAACATCGATCAATGTCAGTGTAAAAGTGAAGTACAAAGTCGTAGGTGTGAGGGGACATTACCGAAAGTATGACATGAGGGGGTTTTACCGGCACTCTAATCATTGACAAAATCAGAATGACTGTATATTTGACAAAGAAGTTGGAATCAGAAGTAAAAATTAATATTCTTAATACATTTCTTGACCCTCAAAACCTAGGATATGACAAAATAGTTAAGATTGGTTGCAGAATGGCGAAGTTACAAAAACACTTGGTACACATTTTGTTGGGTGGCACCTACTCATTTTGTTGCCTGATTTGCATAAAGTTGTGCGAAACTCAAAGTAAAAAAGTCATGAAACATTGAGGCAAGAGTTTCGCATTACAGATACAAATGTATATCACACGAGACATCGAGGGGGGGGGGGGCTCCCAGCCCCTCGCCCCCTCTCTGCAGAGTTAGGGTTCAACTGCTCCCTAAACGGCCCCAGGAACCAATCAAACTGAAAATAACATTCAACTTATTCTACAAGATTTTTTTACGAAGATTTCGAATATGGCAATGGTTTTTCTCACAAATGGATCATAAAGCTGAAATTAAGTTTTCAAAATCAACTCTCCGAAACGGGACGAAAAAGGCCGAGACGGTCCGAGAATTAGCCGAGGCGGAGTGACATCACAACAAGAGCCCCCATTCGCTACCGATATATTTACACACACGCATTAGAACGTTCTTCGTATTTATTTTTTTTCGGATTTTCTCAAAAGTTTCTCGAATTGCTAGTTGAAAATGACAGAAAGTCAACGAGCAGAGCAGTCAGAAGAAGAAAGCTACGCTGAAGAAGCGGGAAGTGAAATGGAGAATGAAGAAGGAAAGATTGAAGAGGAGTTTGAGATGGAGTTCAGAAGGCCCGACCTTGCAAACGTGCAGCCGTACCAATACGAGCCTGAGCTGGACGCCGACGAGGCGGCGGAGGCAGCATTGTCCGTCGGCGTGGGCCTGAAGCTGATGAAGACATCGAAAACAGACTAGGCAGCAACAACCGGTAAGTTTAAAATAATCAGACTTTTTGTTGTTGAATTCATTTGGTGGATGGTCAGAATGGAAGTCATAGTCTTCCTAGACTAGTAGAAAAGTCTCGACCTAACCTTCATAGAGTTATGTCGGTTAGATCTAACTTAACAGTTAGATCTAACGTTAGTCACTAACGTTAGTGCCAACTAGTGCCTAGCCTAGTGTCATAGTGGGGGTGGATCGAGGCACTCAACAAGACAACATTTCAACCAAACATTTTGGACGTTTGGAGTCTCCTCTATCAATAAGTTTTTGGAAATTGGAGTCTTGACTTGACTTAGATCTAGACGATTTTTGGTTCCATGTACTCTCCGATACCAGCGAATAAAAATTGCTATAAATTCTCCTTTATTCCGCGTGCAATACCGGAATGGAATGCACTGCCTATAGTTCTGTTGATGTTGACCTATGTTAGTAATGTTACATCTATCCAGGATAAAATTAACTTCAAATTTGCAGCTCATAACCATCACATCAAGCAAAGCAACCAAAATTAGATTGATTAGTTCTCTCCTAGCGCCAACAACATCTGCGCACCTAGCCTCGACAGACTCGCACGCCGCACGCGTCACACGTGCGGGCCGTCGAGGTAACTGCGCACCATACCTGCCCGGTTGGTTTCTTGTGGAACGTTGGGCATTATACACAAACAAGAAAACGAAGATGATACATGATCATGACTGAGTTTGACATGTCAATTGTAATTTGCAGTTGCACCCCACGGTGGACCTAGTCCTACGCCAGGGCCGTTAGGCCTAGACCAATAAATATGTCTCTAATTTGTGGGCCTAGCCCTAGTATCTGACAGTACGGTCATGTAACCGAGATGGCCCCTCACTTCAGTTACATGACTCATAAAAATTGCTATAAATTCGAAAACTGGGGAAGAAAGAATTATATATATTTTTTAATATCAACATTCATATGTACTTGACCATCTCCGAAGGTTTCCCGTCATTCCGACATCGCTAATATGCATTTCCAATACTTTTAACGAAAATTTTCAGAAATTAACTGTACAACTACTGGGGAAGCATCTCTGGTTGTGACGTCTCAATACCGAAATCGGCCGAATCAACTTTTTCAGCGGCCGATCAATCGGGGAACCCAAACCTCACCATTTTTGGCTAGTAACTTCCATTTTTTTGCTAAAACGATAAGGGTTATGAAGAATCTAAGGGTGAATTGTTTACAAGTCAAGGTGTTTCTTCATAATGAAAGCCATTATTAATTCGATTTCGGGATCCCTTTAAGGTCAATATTATCATTATAAATGAATTCTTTGTCCACGAAAACGTAGGAAAGGCCACAAAATGTTTGAAATTGGTTGCAAAGTGTTGAAGTTACATGTATGAAAATAACCGCTGCAGAATGATGATTTTTCACCCCCCCCCCCGAACCCTCGGACCTAAATCAGTTTTTTGGCGGCACCTTCTCATTTTTTGACAGATTTTCACAAAATTGGTGTCATAATGCTCAGAAGATCAAATTGCATCAAATAAGCATAAGCGTAAATTGATTTGAAACATCACCATTTTTTACACCAATGTACAGCCTACCCCTAATAAGAGGTAAAGTTTGAAATATGATATTGAATTAGAATTTAGTGTGCTCATCGATTTCATTAGAGTGTGAACTATGAAGTCAGTGTGAAGTCTTTGTGATAAAGTTGAAGAATTGACCACCGTGACCTCTAAATTGGCAGCCATCTTGGATTTTACTCTCAAGACTACGTCAAATCATCAATTGACATCGGATTTGAATTTCTCGACCCCCCAAACCCCAGAATCCAGATTTTGAGCATCACAGTTGGCCAAACCACTGAAAATGTATTTTAAAAAATGGCCGCCGCCGGCCATTTTGGATTTTGAATAACAATATGCCGGTAAACTGTATCCGGTTTAGTAATAAGGCTTAGTTTTGAATATTTTAACTGTCCATCACTCAACTCAGTGTAATTAGAGCTTTCTTTTGAGCCCAATATGAAGTCTCTACGATGAAATTGAAAATTTGACCTTTCGTGACCCCAAATTGGCAGCCATCTTGGATTTCAAGGTCAAGACGAAGTCAAATCATCAAATTGACGTCGGATTTGAATTTCTCGGCCAGCCAAACCCCAGAATCCATATTTTGATCAGTGCTGTAGGCCAAACCACTGAAAATGTAAAATCCAAAATGGCCGCCGGCGGCCATTTTGGATTTTTGGCCCTCCTGAATTCCGCCCACACTTTTGCAAGGGTCACCCCCGCTAAAATTTTTATTTAGACCTCAAGGAAGACAAATCCACTGAGAAACGGACCTTCGCGATCCACGGTCACGGAAGTCCTCCAGATGACCCAACTATAAAGTCTTTGTGTGCTTTATCCGCCTGGCACGTAGAAGTTTACCTGTACCTAAATTATTGATTTCATTGACACAGATACCTGTAAACGGAAGCGAGAAATAACAGAAGGAGAAATGAAGGAGCTTGCTCACCGTTTGACACTTAGGCACTGCCAACAGTTAGCAAAAGTGGGTGAATTGTCTGAAACGGAAATTTCAGATTACAACGACGAAAATCACACAAACGGTTTCGATACCTTCAAGATGCTGTGGGACTGGATGACAAGGCAACAAGTGTCCAACCATGAATTAAGGGACAAACTTCAACACGTGTTCCTAAAGATTGAACGCCCCGAATTAGCAGGTACAATACACGTGTGACTTCTTCAAATTAATCTCCTTGTTCTTCATTGTATTAGCATATGTATTTTCCCCGAACTCCCTATATTTTGATGTAATTTAATTTCAGTTGATCACATTTTAAGACATGTTGACTGTTATGGCTGCTATGGTGTTTGAGTAAAACATCTCTCGCCATATGCTAAAGATAATAACCAGATTTTTTAAATTTAAAAATGTTGTTACCCAATCTAATGTTTCCCCATTCTTATTTTTCCCTCAGTGTGACCCTTGTGCGGTATTTTAATTCGAAAGTGGTACACCATCCCGAAGACTGCTACCAGACTTTATCCGTCATACCACGAAAGCTAGAAAGTATTTCCTTTCAGGCATTTGAGCCAGTTCAAAAATTGTGTTGGTCTAGTCATGCAGATCAGATACAAATTTATCGTTGGCAAAGTGGGGAAAAACGACCCTTCACAAAATACGTATCATATATGCCGACACATATAAGGCCGGGCAGCTGGAAACATAGTTTGGGGCACATTTTGACTAGGGAATAGAGAGGAATAGTACGTTGTAATCGTTGTATTTTTCAATCCAGTTTTGTCCCCGATTATCCGGGTGGCCGGATTCACCTAACCCTTACGTGGAGCAAACTTTTACAGCCGGATTCCCTTCCTGACGCCAACCTTGGACAGGTAGTTCTGGGTACCGGGATACCAGCAGCAGGCCCTCAAAAGAAACCCTAATGGGACCCTGACCTGACCTGAGGCAGAAACAGGAAAGGGGAATATGAACTGGAGAGCAAATGGATGGGAACCATAGGAACTGACTTGAATCGAAATAAGGTTACTATAATTATAACCTTGTTTGTATTCATATTTTGTGTTTTTGCGTAAGGGGCATCATTTGTTTTTGTTTTTTATAACCAGATAAATTTTTATTTCATGTTTAGACTTTATCACTAAAGGCGGCTCCAGTGCTGACCCTGAGAAAGCGGAAATTGCTTTCCAGGATGAAGAAGCTGATGAAAATTCTCCTCCAACGTCACTTGCTAGCTTGTCCCATGACAGTAAAAACAGTAAGTTAACACTCCAGAGATTAGTTCTATTTCTATAATATAGGCCTACCGTTTATTCGGAATAAGACGGGAAGAAATTCTACCAAAATGCAGGCCTCATATTTCATTAGGAAAGTATGTACCCACAACAAGAAATAATAAGAAACATACGTACGTACACGATGTAATCATGACTAGTAAATACACTCATTTCAACGGGATTTTAAATCCACACTAAACAATCTTCCCTATATGGGCGCAAATCCTGGAGGGGGACAGGGGGACATGTCCCCCCACGAATTTGAAGGTGGGGGACACAATATCAAATGTCCCCCCACGAATTTACGAATACATGTGTGCAGAAATATCAAAATTTTATTAGTCTGTGGTTGTTTTTTCTTCACACACTACAGTTCATTTTTCCTTATCAAATAGTCCCAATATTTTCATGGGCCTGGTAATAAAATGTCAAAATTTTCGGCAAGCTCCGCGCGCAAACTTGCAATATAGGATAACTATTTTTCGCGCAAGCGCCAAATACATGTGCGCATAACTATTAAAATTTTAATAGTCTGTGGTTGTTTTTTCTTCACACAATAAAGTTGCAAACTTGCAATATAGGATAACTATACTTTTAGCGCAAGCGCCGAATACATGTGTGCATAAGTATTACAATTTTAATAGTCTGTAGTTGTTTTTTCTCCATAGAATTTGCAGTCTAAACATAAGAATAATCGGGCATTAATCAGATATTCTCCATCTAATAATATGATAATAAGCTTGCTTAAGTATAAAATATTTCAGAAGGTAAAAATACATTTTTTTCTGACTCTGGGATAGGGAATCCCGCTCCCAGACCCTCCCAAACATTGTCAAAATAGCCAAAATTACGATATATTTGGATAAATTTGTCTCTAAAGGGGGCCCAAAACGTAATTTTTAAAGGCGAAAATTCATTTTGTTGTCAACCCGGGAAAGGAAAACCCCAGCCAAAAATGTAAATTTTTAAAGGAGGAAATCATGGAGCGTTTCTTGAAGAGTTTTCAGCAAATCTGATGCAAGGATTTTAGTAGCTTATAACAGTTGCCGGTGAAAATCACCTACAAAACTCTTCATGAAACGCTCCCCATGCAGATCCTTCCCAAAGCTATTTATCGATAATAAGCTAGAATAACGAATTGAATGTGGATGAAATTTTCGGATTTATTTGTCTGTAAAAGGGACCCAAAATGTAGATTTTAAAGATGAAAATGCCCTTTTTTCTTTAGGGTAACCCCCGGCCAAATATGTAAATTTTCTTGAAGGGGGAAACTAGATCCTCCCCAAAGCTATAATTTGTCTAATAAGCCATAATAACGAATTGAACGTGGATGAAATATTCCCATTAATTTGTCACCTAAATTGAGCCAAAAATATAGATTTTTAAATAAATGTGAAAATGCATTTTTTTCTTACCCAGGCAGGGGAAACCCCCTTCCAGGCCCACCCAAAAGTTATCGTAATTGTGTAATTGCCCACACACGATTTAAAGACAATGAAGACAGCAAGCCTATGCACAATGTGTCACTATAAGGGCCAAAAATGTACAATCCCCAATCTTGCTAAAGTATATAACCGTATCTTTAAAATGTATTTCACCATGCTTAGAAAAACGTATTTTCCATGTTTTGTTTTGTTTTTCTTCAAAAGTCCCTACACCCTCGCATATTTCCGGTATAGCTCCTTCAACATTTTGCTCCAAAACAACGGCCGGGAGGCCCAACTTGTGTATATAGGATATTACGCGCTCCGAACGTGCGACACATGAATTGAATGCATTTTCCAGCCAATGAAGTGATTGTGAATTCTACGCGAAAAAAATGAATAAACAAATGAATAATAATAAAAAAATACGCAGAACCTACCGACCCTGTGCTGTGCAATGAGGCATTTTTTTTTTGGGGGGGGGATATGTTTTCTTGCTTAAGCGATCCTTCCTGTTGCCCGCGCCGGCCCCCCCCCCGCGCTCCTTATGAAAAATCTCTCCTCATAGTCGCGCTGCGGCCAATAGTATTTGCAGCTCCCAGTTAGCAATCTGAAGGAAAGGGGAGAGAAAAATGGAAATATGAACAGGGTAAGCACCTGCCAAAATCTCCCAATTTATCACCACCCGGCGCGGTTCTTATTTGGGACGAGGCTGTGGGGGCTGGGAGGGGTTAAGCGGCCCCCCCCAAGAAAATCTGTAAGAGAAATTTTTACATTAAAAAATATATGAATTAAACCTGAAGCGATCTAACAAACACTGAAATATTATAAAGAAGGTATGCAATTTTTTTAATTTGTATTTACCATGCTCAGAAACACGTACTGTGTACTTTTCAACAGGTCCCCCCTTCGCTCCCTCGACGACCTATGTACATTTTTTCGCATCGGCCTGCTTCCTGTACATCTTTTTAAAACCTGAGTACAATCTTTATAATCTTGATAAAATGTACCTTTAAAATATGTATTTACCATGCCTAGAATCCCGTCTTTTCTATGCGTATTTTCAAGAAGTTCCTGTCGTGGGAGGGGGTATCCCCCTGCACCCTCCCCCTCTCGGTTGCATTGCTCCCTCGCAAGTACCCAATTACAGTTTTTCACAAATTGTCTGTACATCTTTTTGAAAACCTGACTACAATCCCTAACAATCTTAATAAAATATATAAACCTTTAAAATATGTATTTACCATGCATAGAATCACGTCTTTTCTGTGCGTATTTTTTAAAAATTTCCTGCCGTGGGAGGGGGTATCCCCCTCCCACGGCCCATTCTCCCTATTCAAAATGTTCTAGTGATGCCCCTGGCGTGAGTCATGAGCAACAGGGAACTTCTCCTCTTGATCCCCGACAAGTTATCATCATGTTTTAAAATAACCTGCTACCAATTCATAGTGCAAGTGCCACTAATTTGGAAAATAAAGCAGTTTTATAATTATTGTTGACTGTCCATTTTCCGAAAAAATTGTATTAGCAGAGTGTCAAAATAGGCTCCTTAAACCGCTAGAACTCATACCAGGGGCCCTAGGGCGGGCCCCTGGACCCCACCCCAAATAAGCAATATTCCCAGGTGCCGGCATATGTGATGTCCCTCCCACATTTTAAAATGGATTTGCGCCCCTGGTAATTACTAATAATTGGCGGCAATACTTCACCTTCGAAATTGACTATGTCAACTATTTAAATTATAAATGATTAAGCCTAGGTCACATTTGGACTACGATCACCTTACGGAGCCCGTAAACTTATCGTATCTTCCATATCGTACGACCTCCGTAGAGTGAACGATTTCACGTGCTCCCCACAGGAATCGTAGCCTCTACGATTTTTGTTTAGTGTGAAATTTGACCAATTTTTAAACATCGTAAGCCCGTAGCCCGTAGACTTATCGTAGATGGCATTGTACGATCGACGCATGGACATCGCACCGAGGCTGTGCGCTGATTGTACAATCATCGTACGATATCGGATAAAGCCTATAGGTCACACTTGACTGCGTACAGCGTACGATAACTTTATCTACGATTTATCGTACGATTTTAGCAGCATCGCAGATGGTGACGGGCTACGATGTATCTACGAGCGTCGTGCGATTTCTTGTACGGGGCTTTGAATTCGGGACGGTGCAGAGATCGTACGATTTGGAAGATGCGATGAGTTTACGGGCTCCCTAAGGTCATCGTAGGCCAAATGGGACCAATGCGGTTTGGGGAGGGGCAAAAAATCGTACGTAGGTTGCAATCTCATGGGGTCATCGTACGATCCTCGTACAGCTATCGCAGGGTTCCCTAAAACTGATTGTACTATATCCGTGAAGAAGCTGAGGAGACTGCAGGGCAACTGCAAAGATATTGCACGATCTCCGTATGATAGCTTCACGATCTTCGTCCAGCCTCTGCACCTGCTCGAGGGACCGTAGACCCCTACAAGAAATCGCACGATGCTCGTAGATAATGTGAACCCATAGGTCGTAACCCGTAGCCATCTACGAAACCCCCAAAATCGTACAATAAATTGTAGCTGAATTTTCATGTGAATTTTCATATGGGTAGGTATCTCTGCTTCAGGTCGTTGTCAGCCATAAGTACCCATCCTTTGTTCCGGTTATTTGCACAAATATGTCGGGCTTTGCACAAATATGGACAATAATTGAACGTTGAAAAGGAAGGAAATATATATTTAATACTATGATGTATCATAATTGCCGATGATTCAAGTGTTTGACTTTTTGAGACGACTATGAAGTACAGCAAATCACAATACAGCATATATCTCAAGTCCATATATCAAACTTCTGCTTCGGCAAACATACAGTGGCGACCGGAAGTATCGTTACATGCCGAGCGCGTGCGAACGCAATCCTAGAAACGAATTTCGTTTCAGTAAACGCAAGGCACGCACTTGCTATGATGGCTTTGCGTTTCGTCGCGTTCGAACATCGTTTCAAGGAACGCGGTTCTGTGAATGCGTTTGGAACGTGACGATACTTTCGGTCGCCAGTGTAGGTACTGGGTAGCAAAGCAAACCGAACTGTCCTTTGGAAAGGTTTTCTAAGAAATTTCATCCTGATGTGCTGAAGATCATCAAATCAAATAACATCAAGGTATGTTCATTCAACCCTGTTCCGGCATGTGTGTTCAGAAAGTGCTTGGATATCCTTATTCCACCTTTGACAGATATGACAAACCATTCACTTCAGACTGGAAACTTTGCATCGTCATTGATATATGCACCTATCTTCCCAAGGCTGAATATTGTTCCATTGGACGCAGAGATTCCAAAAGATTATCATCTGATCATGCCATTTCAAATTTACCCTGTCTCGGGAAAGTCATAGAACTTATTGTTACTCGGCAACTGATGTCTTATAAGTGTTCAGACTGACCCTCTGTAGTCCTTAGATGCCGCCAATGAAGCAGCTTTTTATTTTTTATTTTTTTCATATGTTTTATTGAATTAACAAAATCATATACATAAACAATTATCAATGATTAGAAGTTACAAGCAAAAAACAAATCATAAATATTAATGAAAAAAAGAAAAGAAAAGAACTAATTCAAAAAAAAAAGTGACAAGAAAAAAAACCCCAATATAATCAATTGAATTTACTCCCTCAGTCAGAAAAAGAAGTTGAGCCCCGATCGTAAATATCTGTTTTAAAAATATTTAAATCGGGAGGGCACCCGCAACAGCCACCGGTCACCTCAAGCACCGTAGGCTTAATCTTTTTAACATCAATCCACCACACACCTTCCCCACGGGACCAACTCCATCTCTTTGTAAATTAGTATTGTTTATATATACGCTATTGTAGTTTACACACTAATCGAAAACCAAAAAGAAGCGCGGACACACGTACTTACACCCCCAGCTCACACCCACACACAAACACACCCACCCCCACACACAGACACCCACACGCAGACACATAAAGGCACACACGCACACACACACACACACACAACACAAACAAAACACACACATAGACGCACACACACACACACACACACACACACACACACACACACACACGCACGCACACACACACACACACACACACACACACACACACACACACACACACACACACACACACACACACACACACACACACACAATCACACACACATATACACATGGCAACACCTACTCCATGTAGCCTATGATGAGACGAAGCTGCCCCCGCGCGGGGTCAGAGCGAGGTAGACAAAACAAAATGATGAAGGCCCGGTGAAGGTCACGGGAAGTCCCCCAAATCTACTGGCGAAATATCATTTAGAACGGGCGTCAACCTGTAATACCTTAAAGGTGCTGTAGATAAAAAAAATAAAAAAATCACAAAGTACAGTACTTACTATAGGTGATAGACAATCAGTCACCTTGTGAGTTGGCAGTCATCTTAAACTCTCATGAGACATCGAGAGTACATGTATTATTATACAAATCATGGAAATAATTGAGTGATCATAATATAAATTTCCATTTCTTAAAATGAAAAGCTAACTTGTTGTTCTTTTTAGCAATCCTGTATTCCAGATCCTTATTATTAACAGTGTATGCTTTGTAGCCTTCAAAAGATGGCAATTTATTTTGGAATTTACATATATAAATATAGTATTTAAACAAAAAAAACAAATAAGTAAGACATTTGTCATTGTCAAAGCCAAACATTTTTTTCAAAAACTGTAGGATTGCAAAATTGTTTTGTCTTCTCTTTAATAACTTTAATAGTATCCTCCCACACAGGATGAACAATAGGACACTCGATAAACAAATGAATGTAAGTTTCTGGGGTAATATTACAAAAGGCACAATTCGGCGAATCTTTCCTCTTTATTTTGTACAGAAACTCATTCAACCCTATTGCTTTATGAAATAATTTGAAATAAAATGAACGAATACGTGTAATAATGGTAGATTTAAAATTATTAACATGGATTTTTTCCCAATTCTCTCGACCCGAGGCAGAAAAATTTCTCCAAAAATTAATTTTTCTTTCAGGGATACAAGAATCTAATATCACACTGTAAATATATTTTGGGACTTTCTTTGTACTAAATAGCTTGGCCTTAATTTCAGCAAATATCATATTGGGTGTTAAATGTGACAACACCAACCAATCTTCTGGAATATTTTTCATTAAAAAGTTATACTTCCTCCTATCATGCAAATTAATATCAAAATCTAACACAAGTTCTTCAAATAATTTACTGCCTGGATGAGGAGGATCAAGCAAATCAGAGATAAACATAATTCCCTTATCTAACCAATCTTGATAATAAAAATATTGTTTTGATTTTGAATTAATGTTTTTATTATACCAAATACATTGACAGTCACCAATAGATGAGAATGGGATATCCCATTCGAACTTAACAAACTTTTCTCGGAATAAATACCATGTTTGGAGCGATTCTGCCAATTGACATGAGGATAATTTATCAAGAACACTTACAGGTGCATATGTTTGCCATAACATATCTTTCTCAGCAGTAAAACGATTTAAAAGACAAATTTCAATTGTCTTCCATACACGTTCATAATTATCATCTAACAACAATTTTACCCATAACAGTTTTTGTGCCAGAGAGAAGCTATAAGGATCAATCATGCGCAAACCACCAAAAGAAAAATCATTACACATAAAGTGTCTTTTGACCCTATCGCTGCGTTTATTCCAAATAAACTTAAAAAATAACGTATTCAATTGTTTAAAAAAAGATTTTGGTAATTTAATACAAAGTACTGAGAAAAAATAAAGAAGCTGTGGCAGCAATGGGGTCTTTATCACACAGATCTTCCCGACGAGAGATAAATTTCTTGCACGCCAGCAATTTAAAGTAATTTCAATAGATTTAAGTTTAACTTTGTGGTTAAGCGCATACAACTGTTTTGTATTCAATGAAAAATGAATTCCCAAAGTTTTAAAAGTAAATTTATTCCATTTTAAACCATTCTCAGAAAACGGGTGAGAAAGAAAACCCTCTTTTGAACCGATCCATATTGCTTCTGATTTGGATATGTTAAGTTTACAACAAGAGCTCTCAGAAAAAAAAATCAATTGTATCGAACAAAGATCGGAATGAATTTTCTGAACCATCGATAAAACACGTTGAATCATCAGCCAATAGGGAAATCTATAGATCCTTATCTTCAACCAGGGGCGGCGGAACGTATTTTCG
Source organism: Eucidaris tribuloides (assembly GCA_001188425.1). Classification (NCBI taxonomy): domain Eukaryota; kingdom Metazoa; phylum Echinodermata; class Echinoidea; order Cidaroida; family Cidaridae; genus Eucidaris; species Eucidaris tribuloides. Next base: position 43,855 of record JZLH01S0634584.1, on the reverse strand, counting down.
GTTTGGGGGGGGGGGGGGCAAAGCCAAAAAAGGGCACTTATATGTCAAAAGGGGCATTGGGCGCAAGCAGATATTTTCACCATCAGATTAGGTGTTTGCTTGAAGATGCTGTTTTTAGCGGCAATCTAACTCGAACCCAACCTTTTTTTAAATGGGTTCCGATTTGAAACATGAAATCTATAGGCCTACACATAATCCGCGAGCGAGCGTAGCGAGCAAGCGGTTTGAGAAATTTAGAAATTTTAAGTTGTAAAACTCGCAATGTGGTCTATTCTGGCGCTAATTACAGCACTGATTTTTTGTAGTATTTTAAAAAAGATAAAGAACATCTGTCTAGATCAAACTTTTCTGCTTGAAGTACCTGTTTCTTCACGGTAATGTAACTTAAAGCAAAACCTTTATGAAGGGGTATTTCTGATTCATTTAAACTATGAAATATACATGTATCTACCTCGCGAGCGAGCGTAGCGAGAAATTGGAATTGGAAAACATGAAATATACATATATCTATCTCGCGAGCGAGCGTAGCGAGCGAGCGGTTTTGGAAAAATTTGAAATTTTAAGTTGTAAAACTCGCTTTGTGGTCTGTTCTGGCGCTAATTACAACTCAGAATTTTTGCAGTGTGTTAAAAAGATGAAGAATATCAAACGAATCCATAAGAATCAATGAGCAAATACGTTAGTGAGGGCAGAGATGATAAACTAGTTTCGTTATAAATTACAAAGTCATGATGCACACATTGCGAATACTTGAAGTTCTGCTGAAGAAAAAGGGGCATTCTTCTCCTTACGAGGTGATTTTCTTTGTTGAAGAGAAGAAAAGGCGACCGTAGGAAAGTTACCTCACGAAAAACACCTTTTTTATCGCTTGAAGAGTGTATAAAATAGGGCCATGTAATCACGAAAATTTTTTGGAGAGTTCCCAATTTTTGCAACCACAGACGGCTCTATAAGATGAGAGGCCAAATGCCCCTTCTAGATACATAATGTGCCTCTTCCTTGCACAAAGTATTTTCTTTCTCTATTATGTGCCCCATCAGACTGAGGCAAAAATACATAAAATAAACAATAACAAAAAATAAAAGAAAATCACCCCCAGTGACGAATGTGCGTATATAAAGGTTTCACTGCACTCAGTATGGGTAAGATAAGGCACATTCAACTTAGAAAAAAGGCCATTATTTGCCTTCAATTAAAATGGGGGGGGGGGAATGGGGCAAACAGTAGCATGGCATAATTTTGCTACCACATGAGGGCATTAAGAGGAGATGCTATAAATGCCTTTTTTAGGCACAAAATGCTTGTTGAATATAATTTACCTAATTATGTCTATTGTAGGCCTATACGTGCCCCGTTAGGGGCAAAAAAAAAATAAAATAAAAATGAATATAAAAAAGAGTAGGCTAAAAAAGGCGTCATTTCACGAAGGGCACATTTCATTTTGAAAACAAAGGGCTTGCGTCATTTCACAAAGGGCACATTTCGTTTTGAAAAAAGGGCATTTTTTTGCTATCCAATTTTTTTTTTTTTTTTTTGGGGGGGCGGGAGGGGGGGGGGGCAAGTGCGCCACCCTGCCCCGCCCGGTCGCGCCGCCCTGTCTTCACTGGTATACCTGTAATATTTGGGTTTTGTCTAATGGCAAGGGCCATACATTCAATAACCAATACAAATAAATAAGGGGATATAGGGCACCCTTGGAAAATACCTCGCTGCATATCAATAGATTTGGTCAAATGACCATAATTGGTTACATAACTTTTTCTTTCTGAATAAAAAACTTTAATCCAATTAATGAACTCATCACTAAAATTATTTTTTTTCAGAACACACAGGAGAAATTTGTGAGAAAAACTATCAAAGGCCTTTTGAATATCAAGTAGGAGATTCGCGCTCGGAATATTGTTTATTTTTTGTGTATTCAATTATATCAGTGATCAGGCGAACATTATTTCCAATATTTCTGCCTTTTAAAAAAACAGATTGATCTGAGTGAATTAACAAACATCTTTTAAGCCGCTTTGCAATAGTTTTAGCTAAGATTTTATAATCAACTGTTAAAAGAGTGATGGTCTATAATTTTTCAAATAATAACTGTCTTTGTCCTTTTTAAGAATTAAGGTAATAACTCCATTTCTTTGAGAAGAAGACATTACACCGTTTTCAAGAGAAAAGTTAAATGAACGTAAAAGCATGTCAGATATGTCCTTCCAAAATACAATATAAAATTCCACAGGCAGACCATCGAAACCAGGTGATTTATTATGCTTCATTGAGAGAACAGTCTCATATAATTCTTGTTTAGAAATTGGTTTATCAAGAAAAAATTTATCAGCTTCATCTAAATAAGGAACTTCTAAAGAATCTAGAAAATTGTCAATTATTATATCTTGACAGCTGCTGTATTTTTCTTTGTACAGATTCTGATAAAACGAATGAATTTGTTCAAGTATCTTTTGTTGATTTACACAAATATTTTCGTTTTCATCTTTTAGTGTAAAAATACTCTTTTTTTCTCACATTCTTTTCTCTAAATTACAAAAATACCTTGAACTTTTTTCTCCTTCCTTAGCCCATCTAATTCTAGAGCGAATAATAAGACCTTCAGTTTCTTCGTCTAAAATACCATTTAATGCATGGACTAACACCTCCTTTTCAGCATGTAGTTCTTCATTATGTATATCATTACTTAAACCTCTATCAATTTCTTCTATATCTTTCAATAACTGTTTTTTGGCGAAATGTTTTTCTTTCTTTTTTCTAGCGCAATATTCTAAACATGTCCCTGTTATTGTGCATTTTAAAGCATCACATAAAATATTAGGATTACACTCAGAGTTTGAATGAATTACTTTAAATTCTTCAATTTTCTTCTTAATGGTCTGAATGAAGTCTGTATCTTTGTGTAAATATTGACAATTCAGTTTCCAAAATGACCTGCCTCTAACTGGCTGAACTCCTTTAAACTTCAACATAACAGCAGAATGGTCAGACTGAATGCCTGGGATTATTTTAGATTGTAAACAATTTGTAACAAAATTGTCTGAGACAAGAATAAAATCAAGTCTAGATAAAACTTGGGGATTCTTTTGGTGTCTGGAATACAGTTTCAGATTTTCATGGAAATTACGCCAAATGTCACACAAATTAAATTCCTGAATTAAAGTTAATAAAGTGTTTCTCGCTTTCACATTAGTGTGAGACTCCTTGCCACCTTATAATCCAAGGGTCCCAAAACAACATTAAAATCCCCAGCACATAATATTAAGGAATAATCAAATTGGTCTAACCTACTAAAAACTTCAAGAAAAAATTCTTGATCATCACTGTTTGGGCTATACACGTTAAGCAGAAGTAAGGATACATCATTTATATTTGCAGATATTATTAAAAATCTACCATTTGGATCATTGTACATTGATTTAAAAGTCAGAGATACACGATTGCGAATTAAAATGGCTACTCCTCTACTGTTAGAAGTGTAACTTGAAAACCATATGTTCTCCCCCCATTGTTGTTTCCAAAAAATTTCGTCTGTTTTAGAGGAATGGATCTCTTGGAGAAATATTATGTCACACTCAAGGGAGCGTAAACAATGGAAAATTTTCCGTCTTTTAACATAATTTTGTAAACCCCTACAGTTAAAAGTTATTAGTTTTAAATCCATAATTTCAATCTAAAAATAACTAATATCAAATAAACAGAAAACTCAAACAACCCAAAAGACTGTGAATCATAACTGTACAAATATCTTCGTATGCAGCTTACACATACAATGAATTCACTGCAATGATCACTAAACAAGGTCATCGAGCAAATAAACAATGTCACTTGTAAATTATTCTTGTCACCAAAAAAAGAGAAAAAAACAAAAAATAAAGGCCTATTCAGAGCATGGCAAAACATGAGCAGAGCGCAGGCGCAAGGTAAAAAAATGCAGGTCCTCAAATTAAAGCACGGACCTGCAAAAACACGCAGTTCCAAAATGCGAACACAGCAGCTGTGTATGGAGCCAAACCCCACATATGCACATAATTCACGAACTAAATTTACTTTGTAAAAAAAAACAGAAAAACAACAAACATAATTAATTATACTCGATCAGTAAAGTTAAAACAGACTATGTACATGTACAGGAGGCAATGTACTAAATGAGGTTAACTACAGAGGGGGCACGCCCCTCCCACCTCTGTAAAACCTCTCCTACATCAAAAAAACAAAAAACAAAAAACAAAAAACATAAAAACAATGAACTGAAGGTTAAAATTGAAAATAATTATGGGCTGAAAACATACCTTCAACAAAAACAATTCAACGTTTTAAATACTTTTATACATGTATCATATAACAAAAAGTATCCAGTTATCATTCTCTTAGTCTGAGTTCACGGCACAATCTGCAGTTTTCCTGTGCTCTGGACTCTATAAGCCAACTTGGCTGGGAACAAGAAAAACGGCTTCTTCCCCTCTCTCTTGAGCTTTTTGAGCTGCTCCATCTTGTTTCTCCTTAACTGTTGTACGCGCTTACTGAAGTCCTCAGCTACAAACAACTTTTTTCCTTTGTATTTCTTCTCCTTGAAGACTTTTACACACGATGCACGGACCTTTTCCTTTTGGGGAAATGACCCAAAGCACACATGAATCATCCTGGGCTTGGCAGGGCGACCTGGGTCATGCGAAGGGGGCTGGGGTCCACGGACAGTGGGTGTGCGGTGGCACCTCTCAATGCTGTAGTCTGCTGGAGACAACCCAACAAAAGATTGAAGCACATCGTTGACTACGTCAATACATACTTCTCGAGGACCCGATGCTGGAACTTCAGGAACCCCGTGGAACACCTGGTTCATCCTTCTTGAACGATTCTCGATGTCATCGATTTTGAGTGCAAGCATGGTATTTTCATCCTTCAATTTGTTGACTTGTGATTGTAGATTCTCGACCACGATCTCACAAGCTGTAATTTTTGACGAGATAGGTTCCAGTCTCTTAGCTACAATATCGTCTAACCGACGTTCCAGCCTTGCCTCGAACCCAGTAAAAAAGGATGTAAACCAGGCAGGAGGTTGAGGGTCAGACTCCGAGTTCGCCGCAGCCTCGACGGGGTCGTCAGCAGCCATGTTGGAAGTACTGGTAGACGCTGCAGCTGCATAGGACTGACCTTTGCTGGTTTCCGTACGCACACCGCAACGTGCGGGATGCACGCTCGAATTACTCACAGTCACAGTTCTAGGCTTTTTCTGAGCAGATTTTTCAGGGGTAAGAAGGTGCTTATTAGGCATGATTGTTTGACCAAAATAATCTATAACCTTCAAATAATCAGTTTACCGAGTATTTATTACCCACCACTCATTCTTGCATCGTGGAATTTGGTCACAAAACTGAGCTCACGACGAGTTCCACATGCTGCTATGCCGGTTTTGGAACGCTCCGTCATGAAGCAGCTTTTTTACTTTTGCTAGATTAAACATCTGCAGTCGACACTAAGGATCATTACATTCTTTTTACCAGACTGAAAGACATATTTGGTGTGACAGGGGTGGTATTGGAGTGGTTTGCGTCCTATCTTTCGGAAAAACAGCAAACATGGCAAAGTGTAATGATCAACGTATGTAACGTCTACTCCTAAACCTCTTTTGTGGGGTGTGCCACAAGGATCAGTGATCGGCCCGCTCCTGTTCTTATGCTATACCAGTCCTGTGGAGGACATCATTCTTGGCCATGGTTTTTCAACAGTCATGTATGATGTCAAAGAAAGCCCGGGGAACGGGATCAAATGGTCACAAAGCTCGAACTTTGTCTCCAGGACATTTGCTGCTGGATGAAGAACAACCAACGTATTCTTAATGCCGATAAGATGGATATGTTACATGTGTCGTCCCGTTGTACATAACGCTAAGAACTGTGTCCTATAAGATCAATTAGCAGTCAAATTGGACCATCCCCCACACGTGATTTTGGTATTATACTTGACAGTCACCTCACGATGCAGAATGCAGTATGCAGTATATCAATAATATCTGCCAGAAAGCCACCTTTGTCCTTCAGGAGAGTACGCAGTGTCAGTCAATATCTCGATAGCAAATCAAGAGCAATATTAGTCCACGCATAACATCTTTGTTTCACAATTGCGATTCTTCGAGGGAGTTTCGGGAGATATAAATGTTTATGGATTCAGAACTCCACGTCTAACTTAGTATAAAGAGTTGAGAAATCTTAACACATAACACGTGTCCTGTCCTGAAAGATCTACACTGGTTGCCCTCTCCATGGTATGTGTCCAATATACTTCTCATAATTGCTTATCCCGTACATACCATCAAAGGCCTCAGCGGTCATGTTCCCAACACCTTCTCACCCTTAATCCTTGATCAACAACAACAACAACAACAACAACAACAACAACAACAACAAACTATGATGACAGCCAGGGCATTAGTTGTGGTGGTCTAAAACTCTGAAACGCTCTTCCAGTATTGTTAGGCTACATGACTGATGTTGAAGTTTTTTAAGAGAGTACTGAAAATGTACCTTTTTGATGAGTATGTTTGATTGTAAATACATTATATTGTAAAGCGCTCTAGGAGGGTCTGCGGTCCTAAAATGCGCTGTGACTAGAAGAACGAATTCTTCTTCTTCTTCTTCTTCTTCTTCTTCTTAGCATTATTATTATTATTATTATTATTATTATTATTATTATTATTATACGATACTGGAGAACACATGACACGGAGAACAACGCGAGTGGGAAAAGGATGGGGAAACATCAGGATAGGTAGAGAACAAAGGAACTGGGCAGTAAGGACTGCGGAAAAAAGCTGGAAGAAGAGCTGGAAACAAAGGACATTGTAATAGGAAACACAACTATGAGGTATATTGGGGAACATACCAACGGTAGAACATCAAAAGAACCCAAATTAGATGGGTCGTATTGAATTTAACCATTGCAGTAACAAGCATGTTCGTATTTCTAAGCGTAAAATCATAAAGCATCACACAATATCTTGTAGCATGCAACCTGACATCCCTGCACAAAATAATACAGACCGTATACTGGTTGCATCTTAACTCCAATCTGGGGCACTATCATGGAAATGTATTAAAAGTTATAGCCTTTGGAATTAGAGCATTTATGAAATGGGGTTTTCCGCAAAGAATAAACTAAGGTTACTCTGTATTTTGTTACATACATATTCGTATTACAACGTACGAGAATGCAGACCTCAATTGAACAACCATGTCTTTCATTGATTATTTAGTATATCGGATCTTTAACTTCATGTTTAGATTTCATTGCAAAGGACCCCTCCAGTGCTAACCCGGAGAAGACGGAAGTGTCTTTCCAGGATGAAGAAGCTGATGGAAATTCTCCTCCAACGCCAGTTGCTAGCTCGTCCCATGAGAGTAAAAACAGTAAGTTAACTTTCCAGAAATTAGTTCTAATACAAACTAAACAGTCCATTTCAGATCCGGTGGGAAGAAATTTTTTACTAAAGGCAGATATCACATTTCTTTAGGAAAGCGTGTATCAACATTACAAGCATAGACATAGACATAGACAAACACGTGCGCGCGTACACACACGTATGTAATCATGAATAGAAAGGAGATGTACAATTTGTAGTGGAAAACTGGGATATATGACTTTTATAATGTGATTTATCGTAATTGCCTATGATGCAAGTGTTTTACTTTCTAAGACAATTATGATTATAATAAGTCACTATACATGAAACATCGCAAGTCGATACATATATCAGGCTTCTGCTTCGGCAAACATATATTGGGGAACAAGTGGCACTGGAAAATAAGTGTACTAGATAACAGGAGTGGGAATATGAGGACAGGGAAACACCAGGATAGTTACAGAACATATGGGGATCGGTGACTACGGAACAAATAAACACTACACATAAAGTAAGTTCCCCCTTTTTCAAAATACCGTAACTTTTTAACGAAATAGTTTTTAACAAAAATATTTGGCAGAAGTATTTTTGCACTCATTGCCTAACTTCTGTGTGAAAATGTAATTGATCCGTCAAGTCATGCATGAGTGAGCACATATCAAAGGTATAAATGTCACTTTTAAAAATTCACAGGAGTCATATTGGGGGATTTGTGATACAGAGTTTTGACAAATTTTGTTTCTGATGAAGGATTTACTGATATTTCTGTTAGTCATCTATCGTTTGACACCCTCACACCTTCCCAGACACTTTCCACATATTTGCAGTTCAGTGTGCTCAGTAAAAAATTACCATCCTTCCTAAATGTAAAAATTGTAAAATCCATTAGGTTTATTGAAAAAAATTGAAATGGAATATTTGTCCTGAAAATGTGTCAGCACATGTTGTAGAAACATAAGAGGTTGTAATAATGTCACGGTTGAGTGAACACAATTTATTAATAAAGCCACAAAAATACCATTTTTATTGTTAGTTTAGCATAATAAATCACTGAAAGGTGACATTGTTGCCTTTGACGAATCAATCTCATTTTCTCACAGAAGTTGGGCAATGAATGTAAAAAAAAAACCCTGCAAAATTTCTCTGCTCAAATTTATTTTGTTAACAAGTTATGGTATTTTGAAAACGGGGAACGTACTTTTTATGTAGTGTTTAGATGGAAACAAAATGGGCACTGGGAAACACAGCTTTGAAGGACATTGGTACTGGGGAACACAGGGACATGTGAACAAATGAACAAAGGGACATGAAGCGTACGGACTCAGAATCATTGGTAAGGGAAAGTGAGGTAAGTTGAGCCAGTGGGTCAGTTGAGCCACCCCTTGTCGCTAGGAAACTAATAAATGAAAGTCGGTTTGTGCCCTCAGAGCATTAAGGACATCAATTCAATTCAATGAAGTTCACGGGAACTAACTTTGAAACATGGGCCAAGAATGGTGAGAAATTTATTGTTATTTTGTTTGTTTAAACAGTTTTTGACATTCTCTTATCATTGATATGTAGAGTGATTATACCTTCCCATTTGTGATCTATTGAAATTGCTTGCTGTGAATGGATTACATAGATTGTGGTAAATTACAGCTTTTGAGCCCTATTGAACATTAAAATACACTATTATGTCAAGCTTTCAAAATGGCACGTTTGGGGTAAGATGGTACATTCCATTGAGGTATGTTGAGCCCTGGCTCAACTTAACCTATACTGTTGAAACAAGTGGCAAAAATGCCGTGAGTCAACTTAACCCATGATGTGGAAACAAGTGAATAAAATGCATCAGAGCATGGAAAATGCTCCATTTGCCATAAACCAATTTGGGACTCGCTTGGGACTCGGGTCTAATGTTTCCAGAGAAAAAAATATCTTGATAATTTGAATCATGAACCGAATTATTTTATGAGTTTTCATTGCCTATAGACCTAAATAGGCCAATGTTAAGTTTAACACCACAAATATGACAAATGTAAAAAAAAAAGTAATAAAGGTTAGATTTATAGGTCTGTACCGACTTAATGTCTAATCAAAATATAAAAATAACAATTTCACATCTTTATATCTAATAAATCTGTCGTTCTGTTCAGTGGCTCATCTTTCCTAACTGGCTCATTTTACCTTTTATATATGATGAACATACCTCATGGCTGGGGAAAGTTGATCCAAATGACATCATTTTTTGGCTGGCCACCATACACATATAAAATGGATGGCCGTATAGCTGAATAGATGGAAAAGAGAATGGAAGTTGTACTACATAAATTTTTGCAAGCCATTACTGTAGTGCCTTTCTATTGGTAGTAAGGAGCCAAAATGTGGAAAATGGCTCATCCTACCTCACTTTCCCCTACTGGGAACATACCAACGGTGAAACATCAGGTGAACCCCAATAAGGTCGTATTGAATTAAACATTGCAGTGACTAGCATGTTCGTATTTTTAAATATAAGAGTCAACTAGCATCATAGAATATTTTGTGAAATGTATCAAGTAAACCTTGCAGGCATTCAGACTGTGTAATCGGTGCATGTTAAAGGCACTGTATAACAATGTTTCCAGTTAAAAAGAATCTGAGCTTCATGATTCCCCATGCTACCAGTGTCTCTGATAAGGTCTAAAAATGAAGCCCTGAAAAAATTGCGGTTCAAAACGATCATTAAGTGCTTTTGAAAAATGAAAATCATCCAACAACCATTTCTGTTCTCCCCAAAGAGTGCTTTGTGGCATAATTTTTCCTCAGCTGAGAATAAATCATGTGCCGATTTTTTTGTCTGTACATATTTTACTGGTGACAGCGTAACTGTCTAAACTTTTGTGTTCTAGGGTGTTTACGTGCCCATCCAAATTCTGTCAGATATGTCACATAGCAAAGTTTGAAAATTTTTTAAATAGGTCTTCCATACTGTCATACAGTGTGTATCAAAAAAAAGTAGACACTTAGAAAAAAAAATATTACACAAAATTTTCATGATCTAGAGATTAATTTTTTGATATGAATATTTTTCCTTGGACCTAAGCTATCTGATGACACTGTTGGTATTGAAAGTATTTCACGCATGAGTGAGCACAACCCGCTTTTGTGCCATCGACAAAAAATGCATTTGCGCACAGAATTGTGTTCTTATGGTCAATGTTTAATGACTCATAGACTGGTGCTGCAGAAGATCTCAACTGATGTGCATAAGTATTCAATCCTCAACATGCACAGAGAAGAGGTAATATCAATTTTGTGGCAAAACAAAAGGACAAAAATGAAGCAATGATTCAGATATACCCCCTAAAAAAGAAGAAAATGATATGTTTGCAAGATGAACTGTGAATTGACAAAATTATATTCTCTTCTTTTTTAGGGAGTGTGGTTGGGTGGATTGCATCTGAATCATTGCTTTTTTTTGCTTCATTTTTTTAATTCTCAGCATGCTCAGAGAAAAGGTAATATCAGTTTTGTGACAAAAAGACAAAATGAAGGAATGATTCAGATACAACCCACCCCCACCCCCTAGCAAAGAAGAAAATGCCATTTTGTCAATTCACAGGCCATCTTGCAAATATGACATTTTCTTCTTTTTTAGGGGTATTTCTGAATCATTGCTTTATATTTGTCTTTTGTCACAAAATTGATATTACGTCTTATCTGAGCATGCTGAGGATTGAATACCTGTGCACATCAGTTGAGAGCTTCTGCAGCACCGGTCTATGAGGCATTAAACATTGACTATAAGAACACAGTTCTGTGCGCAAATGCATTTTTGGCCTATTGCACAAAAGCGGGTTGGGCTCACTCATGCGTGAAATACTTTCAATACCAACAGTGTCATCAGATAGCTAAGGTCCAAGGTAAAATATTCATATCAAAAAATAATCTCAAAATTATGAAATATATTTTTCATATTTTTTGTCTACTTTTTTTTTTGATACACACTGTATAGTGTCTTTAACTCCGAAGTGGGGCAATATCACGGAAGTTAAAAATTACAAAATAACTATTTTCATTACCACAAAAAGGAAAGCGAAATTCAAAGAAAATGTGAGAAGAACAATTGTCATTATTATCCACTCAAAATAAATTCAGCGCGTAAAGAGTTAAACCCCATTGGAATTCAAACATTCCTAATTTTCCCCAGAACCTAAACTAATGTTATTGTGTATATTATTAGATGCCTATTCGTGTTACGAGGTAGATGCATCAAGACCTTATCAACCTTGATTAGCATAGACTATTTCTTATAACTAAACTTTAATTTCATGTTTAGACTTTACCGCTAAGGGACCCTCCAGTGCTAATCTGGAGAAGGTGGAAGTATCTTTCCAGGATCAAGAAGCTGATGGAAATTCTGCTCCTATACGACCTGCTAGCTTGTCCCATGAGAGTGAAAACAGTGAGTAAACTTTCCGGCGTTTACTTCTAGTAAAAAATATATTGTTAATTCTTAACCCACACGCACACACACACACACACACACACACACACACACACACACACACACACACACACACACACACACACACACACACACACACACCACCACCACACACACACACACACACACACACACACACACACACACACACACACACACACACACACACACACACACACACACACACACACACACACAAACTACAGTATGTAAGCATGTCATGCTACACATTCTAAATCCCCTTTAACATCCATGCACTGTGTAACTTACTCCGACGCATAAAGTACGATTTTGAGATACGAATAAATGGATATTAAGATCTATTAAGATCACCTTTTTTAACCAAAGATATGTTACTGTCGTAGATATTGGGCAGACATACCCATGTTGACTGGTGCTAAAAACTGCTTTTGAAGTGTGCCAATGTTGGTTTACTTTGATACACTTTTAAAACGACTTAATCACTTGGACCATTCATTATATTATGTGTCCAAAATCGTTTAGTGTACAGGAGTGCATTTTGTTCTAGTGGTGTTCGAGAGAGGCGATAAGTTCATTGGGGTCAACTTCCTTTAAAACAAGATTATTTGTTGAACTACTTTGGTATGACACCCTCATAGTGTAAAGTTCAAGTATTAAGTAGGGTAAGCTAAATAACAGAATGTCCAATTTTCAGAAATCTACATCAAGGGGATAGTGTACAATTTTGTACTTCTTTATGTGTTTTGCCGCAAAAGCTGATAGGTCCACCAAAATGATAAAGAATGAATTTGTTTAATGAAACTGGCCTTCTCTCAAAATGTTTCAAGTGTGTAAAATAAGACCATTTTATGTTTTGCATGTAGTGCATTTTGGTAAAGTTGATGCACTTTTCGAAACTTCTGATTTTTTTTTATTGGAATTCTTATTTTTGACAGAAAATGATAAAAAAATTCTCATTTTCTTCACTAAAGAAATTCAAGTGTTTGGAAGGGTGTAAGGAATGTTATT
>JZLH01S0634584.1:9162-30945 GCA_001188425.1 Eucidaris tribuloides | reverse complement strand
AAAAACTACTTTTCATTTGATTCAGTGCAAATTTTAAAACAAATAGGTCTGACAAAACACATTCATCAAAGTTTTCTTTTAATCTACCAAAATAACTAAGATTCATTCATAAAAAGCATTAATAAAACTGCTTGATTTTCTTCGAAATAACGGCAAAGTTTCACATAAATAAGACTATAACCTGTCAATACCGAAATCCTGATATAAAATGGTTTTCTTCCTATGTAATTGCTACACACGATACAACCACCTGAAGCAGTACTGGAGGCCGCCATTTTGAGATCACCTAACACAAATACCATGCGTTGATTGGCTGGACTTATCGGTTTTTGCGACAAAGGACGAATTTTAGATCAAGATATTCCGAGTTAGGATGTCTTTCCGGCTAAAAATTATTTTATAATTAAACAACACCGACTGTTAGCTATTTGTGAGTGTGTGTAATTTCAATTCGATAAAAATGGCGTTTATTGGTTTTTGCAAACAAACGCTTCATTTGTGAAGTTGAATTGGTCATAGCGTTATGTACTACGTTAATCCAGATCTGGATGGAATCCACTTGTAAATATGAAAAAAAAAAGTTTCAACACGTGGGACGAAAAGGTCTAACACAATCTTTAGAAAAAATCACTAAAACCTTCTGGAGGGGAGGACAAAGGGGACCTCCCTCTCTGTTATGAAAGATTCACCACAGAACTTTTCCTAGCTCCATACCAACAGAGGTTTGCCATATCACTGCAATATATCGTCATTATATAACAGTTTACATGATCACTAAAGATGACTTACGACGGATAGCCAAACACCTTACTCCCGAGATGCGGAAACAAGTTGACAAGAGATTGGAAGGCACATGCACCCACTATCAAGACGAAGAATCTTTCTGTACAACTCTGTGCGACTGGTACAAACGCTCAACGAAGGATGACAACTATAAAGGTCAATGGGAGAAACTGCACAAATCATTGAAAGCAATTGACCGCGAAGGTACGTTAAAATTCTGCATCGTTAAGAAGAGATGGTAAACATAAAAAAATGGAGTATTGCTTCAAGTTTAAATATCTATGAAAGATATGAAACCTCAATATGAGATTATTGGTATGGGTGAGAGTTTACTTTTTAATTTTTTTTAACACGATACCTTTGTGACACGAAACCCGATTAACTGAAAAGGGTAGATTGCATTTTGCACATAGCTACTTTAAAGTCTGGTGAGTAAAGATACTATTTTTTTTTATAATACATTGCAGTTTGGGAATGAATATCGGTATTACCATATTTCAAATGACTTAATTCTAATTAGTTTTAATTCTTTTTCAGTCACAGTTGTAGCACCTATCGGTAATTCAGAGTAAGATATTTTGCTCCAATCGGTGCCCTTTTTTTATTTAGTATGATGTCACATTTGTTATCACTTCTCATTGAATCGTATTTCATATCGTATCTTCAAACTGAATTCTACCACAGGTCTACTTTTGGATGTGACTAATCACAAATTTTATCTGGTTACGGCTGTTGACATCGCGTGCCGTCTTTTCATGGAAGATGTATTTCCTATCATACAGGAATTGGAGTTAGATGCCCTTCAACTCATAAAATACAAAAGGGATTACGATAACCAAAATATCAACAAAGGTACCATCAGATTGATCAGAGAAATTATCGGCTACACATCGAAAAAGCCTGCAATTCATTACCACAAAATATTCAGTATGCTTGCAGAAGCGGGATACAAAGATGTTGCAAGGGCTGCATTGTTCGGTATGTATTATTTGGTGGTCGTTCAGTTCAAATATCAGGACCCACTACTTTAACGTGTTTGTATGCAGGGGAGGGGGCTTTCTATAACGCAGCAACAAGACAGGTTTGTTGATGATAAAGGGAAATTAGTGGATGTGAGTGTTGGTGGGTCACCCCTCAGAGGGTGTGATAGAACGTTTGACATTCTTATCTTTGGAAAGGTTTAACCTCTTTTGAAACCAAGGAGTACACAACATTAAGCTTGAGTACAATTGAAAAATGCGCAGTGAGTATTAAATGTTTTATGCAGAATTTGTTAACGGACTCGCTATTTTGCAAAAGGGTGGCGACTGCTGACTGATAATGAGATGGGAAGTTCTGGGAGGACCTTCCATACCAAGGGTAGAAAATGTAACGTTTTCACCTCGGTAGATTTTACGCCCCATTTTACACCAAGAAATTCATTATATCAGATGTTTCTGTTACAGAAAACTGTTGGTATTGTTGATTGGTAGGGAAATGGGGAGGGTGTAAAATTATTGTGGTGATTATTGATTGGTGCATGGGCGTCGCTAGAAGGGGGATGTAAGGTGTGACAATCCCATTCATGGTCGCAGTCAGAAAATTCATGCGTCCAGTCAGCAAAATGAAGGAAAGGGGAGAGAGAAAAGGGAAAAAATTAGAGAAAAGAAAGAAGAAAAGAGGTAAGGAAGGAAAAAGAAAGAAAGAAAGAAAGAAAAAGAAGGAGTAAAGAGAAAGAAAGGAAAAAGGAAGAAAGAAAGGAAGAGAGAGAGATAGAAATGAAAACAGAAAGAAAGAAAGAAAGAAAGGAAAGAAAGAAAGAAAGAAAGAAGGAAAGAAAAAAGGAAGGAAGGAAGAAAGAAAAAAGAAGGCAAGAAGAGAGTGAAGAGTAAAAAAAAAATGACCAGGCACCCCGTGTCAACATTCTGAGTGCATGTTATTAGCTTTAAAAATTGTTCACGACTTGGCAACATCTTGAATAGAAGCAGTAGGCAATATCAGTTGTAAAACAGTTGACAAGATCGAATTTGTTTTGTTTTTTGTTTTTTTGGATATCAAAATTTGAAAATCATTTTGTATTGACCACTTGGCAAATCTCCGACTGGATAATCCCACTTGGGGAAAACAAGCAAACCAGCTGACGATGTGGGCACTGTATACGTTATCAGGCTAATGCATTATATGGTCATTCCCGAGTGGCAAAATCAGTTTTCAGTCCCTGAACATTCTTGACCAATGAGTGTGCGTATGTAGGTAAGGATCGTTCAAGAGAACGGCTTTCAAAGAGAGTAAGAACATTAATGCTTGCCAAATTACTTGAGACCTTTTCTGCAAACCTAAAATATTGATGCCACATATCTGTCTTGCATTCCTTCATACAAAATTGGCCTTAAAGACACATATTTTCAAAGGCGAAAATGTCCATTTTTCTCACCATGGGAGGGAACCCTCTCCAAGACCCTCCCCAATTTATCAGTAATCAACAATCAACACAACTTTTGCCCAACACCAATAGTGTCAATTATGCATTCCTTCATTACAAATGGGGCAGAAAACGCATTTTTTTTTAAGTCGAAAATGTCAAATTTTCTCACCATGGGAAGGAAGTCCCCTCCCAGACTCTCCCCAATTTAACACCAATCAACAATCACCACAATTTGGGCACAACAACAAAAGTCAATTATGCATTCCTTCGTCCAAAAACGGGGAAGAAAACACACATTTTCAAGGAAAAAATGCCAAATTTTCTCACCCCTCCCAAACCTTTCCCAATGTATCACCAATGAACAATCGCCACACCTTTTGCACAACAGATAAAAGCAAGATTTATGTGTTACTTTAAATGGGGACCAAGATATACATTTTGGGAACGTAAAAATAACAACGGTGGTTACTTACATAAATTTGGACAGAACGAGGTAGAGGACGAATATAAAAAACAGTAGGGTGGAATCTCCTCCCCCCCCCGCATCCTGAAAACAAGTGGATGTCTCCGTTCACGCCCTTCGAACAGCCCTTGCAGTCGGCATTTTCATTTTTGCCAGTAGGCAAATCGACCATGTACACTCTCACCCCCACTCAAAATGGTCTAGTGACGCTCCTAGATTGGTGATACAACGGGAGGGTCTGGGAGGGGATTTCTCTCCGAGGGTATGGACCTTTTCTATAAACAATCAGTGTATGAGGGAAGGGTGTGAGAACAGGTTACATTTCAACGTTCAAAAACCTGTATACCCTTTTAAAGAAAAAGGAATACACGCATACCATGCGGGAGGAACGGTTTCTCCTCCCTGCCCAGGGTGAAAAAATTCACACATCACCTTGAAAACATGCATTTGAGCCTCTTGAGACCATGGAATACGCTGATTGAACTTTGGTATGACTGGTTACTCGGAACATCGCTAAAGCTGGTTCGATTAAGGTGTTTACCGGACTTTACCGAATATCTCATGCAATTTGGCAAGCATCAACGAGTTCCTGGTCTCTGTGAAAACTGTTCTCTCCAATGATCATAACCCACACAAGCACACTCATAGAAATTTTGCATGAAATTGACTTTGCTGACTGCACGCACAGAAATTTTACAAAAAATAAGTAAAACTAAATGTAAAATGGGAACTCTATAATTTATTGTGTAGACTTTATCTTGAAATTAATTTTTACAAATACTATGTAAATTATGTTTAATCAGATTTCCATAAGTTGTTTGTATAAATTTTACCTAACAAGTAAATTTTACAAAGATTGTGTAAATCGTTATGTTAAATAGGAACGCCACAGTGTTTGTGCAATTTTGTCTTTAAGTAATTTTTCACAAATATTATGTAAACTATATTGAATAATTTTTCCATGAGTTTTTCTTATATCACCTAACAAGTAAATTTTACAAATATTATGTATGTCATTATGTTACATAGAAACTCCACAATGTTTTTTTTTTTTGGGGGGGGGGTTGTGAATATTACCTGAATAGTAAATATTACAAACATTATGTAAATCACTATGTTACATAGGTAATTCAAACTTTTGGCGTAAATACTGCCTGACCAAATGTTTTGCAAACATGTAAAACATTTGTTTAACAGTATCTAGTGTAAACGATACATAAATAAGAATACAAATATTCTGTAAAATACTGTGATAAATATGCGTGTATGCACAAACAAATTCAATATGTGACAAAGAAACCAAGTGCTTTATGGTGTTTATAATTTACTTTTAAGACTGACGTTGTAAATAATTAAACATCGTGTACAATAGATAATACTGTAGAGCAAAACTTATTTACCAAGTTACATCTATAAACCTTTAAGGCAAAACTCAAAAAGGGAAAGATGATAAACATGAAAAAGAAAACTGAAATCGATATTTTTTTTTCAAAACGATCATTAGCATAAATTATAAACATCAAGTAAAGCCTCGCACATGAAATCCTGGACTGAAACGGCAAATTTGGCTTCCAAAACTGTTGGATTTACGACTACATCAGCTTCTGCATCATGCACACCTGACAGGCACAGTTTGATCATAAGCACCATGGCGTTGGGTGTGGCCGTATCCTTAATGACGTGTGTGGATACAGTCTGCATGTGGCAACTAAAGCCACACGTGTGTGTGTATCAGTATGTCAACTCATACTCGTTACCATTATACACAAGGTTAACCAAACTTTTTACTTAATGACGACTGATTACACTGTGCAACCATGTAAAGTTCAATTTATTACAAATTTTACATGTAACCTATTGGCCACATTTCACTAAATGTGACTTTTGCAACTGAAGAATTTTACACATTGCATGACACTTCATATGAAAAATAGATTTTCTTTACCGATATTTTGTAAAATAGACATAGGAATGTTACTTCACAATATTTTTTTAGTAAAAAATACAAACTGAAGTTAACATAATGAAATATTAAGTAAACACGCCTCTGTTTTACGTGAGGCACTTCGTTTTTGCACAATGCATTTTACATGAATAGTGTTGGATAATTTTTGCACAAAGTTTTACTTTTGCATGACACATTACATGAAACATTTATTTTTTAATGTTTTGTGAATTACTACTTAATGATATAAATTTGCGACTTTTTGGCATATATTAAGTAAACAATTACACAAAGAAGTTTACACGATGAAATATTAACAAAGTTTTCTATGTGTGGATAATGGCAGGTTGTACGCAGTAGACAGATAACGTAAAAGTGCCCACTTTGCCAAATAGCATTATCCAGTCTGAATTTTGCTGAATGATCGATATCCCCCAAAATTACAAATTCGATCTTTCCAAAAGTCTACAAAGTTTTCTGTATGTAATGGAGTCAACCAAGGAGGTGTATTATCTCCATTTTTTCAGTCTATGTAAATGAACTGCTCGTAAAACTTGAACAAGAAGGGATTGGTTGTAAAATTGGTAACTATGCTGATGATATAACTCTTATGTTACCAACTGAGAAAGGTTTACAAAGCATGATGCAAATATGTGAAAGTTTGCCACAGAATTTTATATCATTTTCAATGGATCGAAAACTCAATTTCTTGTTTTTTCATCCGGTGGAAACAATAGTTCCATGGAATGTTCTGTTCTTATCAATGATACTAATGTGTCAAATATCAATAGTGGGGTTCACTTTGGTCACCATATTTCAGCTATGGGCAAAAATAGTTTGGCTTCAGCAGCTTCTGCTCAGTTTTGGAAAAGTTTCAATATTTTTAGATTAGTGCAGTGTTTGTTATTCTAACAACACTGTTGTAGTTTCTATGGGGCATGTTTGTGGCAATTCAGAAGTAAAGCTGTATGCACCTGTTGGAGCAAAGCTCTGAGCAAAATTTGGATAATTCATAATATGACAAATCGTGATTTAGTAGCTTTACTGTCTGATTGTTAACCTCTTGAGAATGCTGTAAGACATACTTCCCAAAAGTTTAATAACAGAATCGTGAAGAATGGTACTGGCTTCATGTGAATGGTTGTAAAAGAAATGCCAAAATGAAACCCACTTTCTACATTTTACGATGATTTAAATGAGGTGCAATATTTTCTTAGTGAAATTAGTAAGAGTGAGAATCGTGATGTCCTGGTTAGTAAAGAAATAGATGTGAATGTTCTAAAAGAACCTATAGAGGTTAGAGATCAAGGAAGTGTTTGTAACATGTTAAGTTGGGAAGAAGTGGGATAGTTGATTCTTGTGTGTCTCTTAATTTCAATCTATTCCTTCTTCTCTCCCTATGTGTACTTATTTGTTTACCTTTTGTTCTTCTCAAAGTGTTTTTCTTTTGTATGTCTCATTTTGTTGCATGGCCGGTGGGAAGTCCTGGCATGTGTTCTCGGCAGAGGGGGTTTGACACCTTATTGCCTTTGAATATGAGGGTCGTTGAACTTTTTTCGCGAAGGGTCTGATTTCAATGAATGGAGCGGTGTTTTTCGGGATGGAGAAAATTTATTGTTGGGGCCCTCCTCCCGGGAGTGTGTACTACGGTCCTTCTGCAGGCCATGTGACGAATTGTGAATTTGTGTCTTTTATTTGTAATTATGTGTACAACTTTTTTTCGTTTTATAGAAGTGTCTTGTTAAATGTGTATTATTTGGCGAATAAAGATGATGCATAGGCCTATATGTTATAACCGATAATGTCCACGGCCTATGTTCAAAAGTTTGCAAACTCATGAACATGTTTGGAAGTTAATGACACTCAAACTGCTGATTTGGTAGCTGGTCAATTGTTTTACTCTTCCCTTTTCCTCTTCCTATTTGTGTTTTTTTCACTCCTTTTATTTCCTCTTTCTTTCTTTGTTTTTCTTTGTTTTTCTGTCTTTTTTTTTCCTTTCTTTCTTTCCTTCTTCCTTTCTTCCTTCCTTCCTTTCTTTCTTTCTTTCTTCCTTTCCCTTTCTGTCATTCTACCTTCCCCTTTCCTTCTTTCCTGTCCATGTCTTTGCTCCCTTTTTCTATAATGCTCGAAAAGACCCATTTCATGTAATTGCTGACTGCGAGAATGAATGGGTGGATTCTCCCATAGCGATGGCCCTGATTGCACAAACTATAGTGATATGACATTAACGAATTTTATTTTATATTGTTTAGGATATCATGTAGGTGTTGGCGATCTTTGTGTCATAGCAGCACGATTCACGGAAGACATTGTCACAGCTCTTGCAAAAGCACTGCAAGTGGATGACGATGAAGTAAAATGCGATGGAGAAAGATTCGGCCACTACAGAACATTGTATGTGCTTCAAAATCGGAAAGCAAAATTGAATGATAACGATTTTGTGTCGGTAACAAGTATGGGACTTCAACAAGAAGGACACACTGAGGTTGCCAAGGCAATAGTAGAAGGTAAGTTTTATATGCTGATAAATGAAGATGATTGTCATTTAATGATTATCTTGAAGTAATTGCTTGACAAATAATTGTCCATCCGCCTATTTCGTCGCACGTCCGATGTAAATCAAGCTTTTGGGCTAAGTAATGACCACGACATACTACCAGCGCAAAGTGTTTAGTAGCATAAACATGATGTGGGAGTTTTTAGGCCTCCCCATCGACTGCAGTGGGAGAAATCAACAGCTGCGTCTGGAATCTTGAACACCTTCATTTACCCCTTTTATCATGCAAATTATTCATTTGTATCACAAAAGCCGAAGAACGTATGGATCTTATATTTAAATCTTTCATTACCTTCATCGAAACTGAGTAAAAATTATTGTATACAAATCAGCACCACAATCATGCAGAGCCAAACATTAGGTAGATTTAAGTTTTCTTTTAATCACTATCGGGCAACCCAAATAATGATAGGCTTTGTTATCGTTCATTAACTCTTTAAATAGCGTGCTCTGTTCGCAGATTAGTACAAATCACGAATTAAGATTTTATTGATTACTGAACAACGGATCGAATAGGATCATGTATATAATACCGTTCATAGTTAACATCTTAACTCGTAATTTGTACTGATATTTGTGTGACACATAAGCCATTCATTGTTTTCTATTGATTGAATCTTTGATAGTCAGTAAGTTAGTCAGATCAGTCAACAATCTCAATGCGGATCCTTTTGAAGATTTTGATGATTTCTTCAAACCTCTAAATATGCACTTGTCATGCAGTGATCTAATGATCTTGCAAGCCTAAATAAATTGATGTTTTCTAATTATTTTCATATTTGTTTCATTGTTTTTAAATTCCTGAACTACAATAAATATTTGGACCCGACGAAATCCTTATCGTTATCCTCATTTTATTTGATTATTGTATCCCCAGGACAACGAAGTCTTTATATGACGATAATTTGTATTCAGTAGCGCTACGCCACATATTAATTTTCATGTGCGCTCTAATTTAACACTGTCATTAATATATTTGTTTAAATTTTACACTTTGGCAGAAACAATATGCGAAGGAGACGACAGCTGTAGATTTTTCGGGTATCACTTCCCTCAGCTCTGTCACATGGTCAAAGATTACTCTAACCAGATGAATATTTTGCCAAAATGCTTTATGACTACAATAACTTGGGTTTCACCCGCAAGCTCCACGTAAACTTGGAAGTTGTGGAGGTGTTTTGTTTTTTTATTATTCCAGGTTCCAAAACCATTTGGGGATACTACCCTATATGTTTCGACCCGTATAGGCTGAAGTCTCACATTTCCTCGTGTGCGCTCCCAGGGCCAAATTTGTTGTCGAATTTCATTCCAAATTTGCTATACCGAGGTTTATCATTTGAGAAGTTGGCCACTTCTCATTTATAATGACACCATCAATGTTCCGACTTTTGTCTAAAAGGGTGCTAATTTTAGACTGACATCCCTACAAGCTCATGAATTCGTGCAACTGGCGTAATTACGATTGACTGTCTTCAATTCCCGGGTTTTTCAGGAACAATTGACACTGAGGACCTTCTGCCATTGACGTATCAAATCAATTATAAGAACATCGTTCAACTCGGGATAAAGCTAGGACTGGGACCTGACGAAATTGAAAGTAATGTTGCTCCTGACAGAGATCTTCACGAAAACACAATGCGAGTACTGTTGTACTGGTGGAAGAAGTTGCATACCCCATCCTTTCATTATCAGACAGCACTGAGCAACGCCTTTGTTGAAATGAACAAGTCTGCGTTGGCGTATGATATCATGTCAGGTATTTTGACTGATGTTTCGTATATTTAGTTTCTCACTAAACTCATTTTCGAGTACCATGTAATTACTCAGTAGACAGGCGTTATTGCCGCTAGACCACCGAGAATGCTTGATGGTCTGAGTGTTAGTAATACGTTCTTATTCACCTAAACAGCAGACAACTTTAATTTATCATAGGGAAATGTCTTTAAAATAACATTCAATGCCCGAGACATTGGACCAATGCACTGATGTATGTTTTTCTTTCTGAAATTTACATCGCTCGAGAGAGTAGTTTACTTGACACAGCAACCACTAATGCACGCAAATGTAAAATAACAGAAAGCCAAAGTTATTTCTGGTATTGAATTAAATTTCAAGAGGTGCCGATATTTTATTTAAGTAAACTTAACTGTTTTGTACCTGCAAATATTAATCTTGTAAGAGGAGAGCATGCATCAGTTATCATTTTTTAAGCTGGTATAAGTGTGATTTTTTTATTTAATCAATGTATTATTTTTTTGCTTATTTTGAAGTATAATGCATTACTTATCCTTGACAATTCTCTTCTTCGCTATATTCATTTGCAGAAGATATCCGGAGGAACAGTGAGGGTGGACGGAGACTTCGTTTCATAGGAAAAAGGATTCCTTCGGCTCACATTGACGTCCTCGGAAAGGTTCTCGAATTCAAACAGGATGAAATTAAAGTGTACAAGGAAGGTGACGCTATATTTAAAATGTTGACCGAGTGGAGAAAACGAAGAAAGACCAAACTCGTCAACAAGAAACGTCGAGAGCTGAGTGACAGTTTACTCTCGGCCGGTTTTTATGAACTGGCGCAAGAGATTATGGTTGATGCCTACCGCAGCACAAAGTAACATTGCTTAAGTATTTCAAAGCTATACTAACAAATAACAAATACATCCTGATGTTTCTCCTATAAATCTTTCTTTTATAGCCTTTCCAATTTTCCGTTTACACGAGTATGATTGCGCTCATGAGTCATAATTGTCATATCTGCTTTGTACAAATTGTCTGCATACACACGAGGTATGACGAAAAGAAACGAGCATAAAACGGGTACTATTACAAAATATATCGAGAAATTACTCTCTGTCCCCTTAAAAGTAATTATTCCCAAAATTATGCACTCCCGGAATCGCTGCTACCACTCATGGAAGCACTTGAGAAGGTCTTTCCTCTTGAAGTTGCTTAGCTTGTCGTCATATTGGCCTGCATCTCTTCTCCAAACGAAAGTCATGCCGTGTAAGAGCTAATGCAGGGCCCTGGAAACGATTTTTCACCGGGGGTGCCGAGATATTTTCGTGGCCAAAATAATTTTTCACGGCCAAATTCGCGGCCAAATCAGCAGCCGAGAAGTCGATCAGCGGGGGAGGGGGGGGGGGGCGGCTCGGCGGAAAATTTTCGCGGCCAGAAATATTTTTTCAAGGCCCCCAAAATAGGGGGCACCGCCCCTGGACGAAGTATAATGATATGCATCATGACATACACGACTTTTTGCAGGGGTGCACCCCCTGAACAATCTCTGGGTTTGCTGCAGCACCACCAGCACCCCCGCTTCCCAGGGCCATGAGCTGATGGGTGGTCGGGAGCGGTAGTCTTTTTGTTGGCCAAGAACTGATTCACACTGAGCACTGTGCGACTTCTACCCCCTTTTACTACAATACAATAGCTTACCTATTTTTCTTCTTTCTGCTCTTTTATTTCTTTTGCCATTCATGTGGTTGCCATTCATGTGACATAGGAATTTTGTTTGGACCTTGTATCGTCAATCTGTTGGGTGCTGAGCATTTCGCAAATTCGAAATGACCTTCATGAAGTAGCAATTGATAAATGATGTATAATTATTGTACTTTTGATATAATTTCTTATGAATTTCCTCAATTTTAGCGCGGATTGGAAATGTGCTTGATCACTGATGTAATATCTTTCATTATTACCTCCCCCTTAAAAAACGCAAATCTTCCAAATTATTGCCATTACCATCAAGTATAATTACAGCACTTTCTTGAGCAGTGCTTTTTCTTGCTCTTACAACATTGTGATGGTTTCTTTTGAATATTATGGCAATAAATTCATATCTATAGAGACTCAGATCTAACATCTTAAGGATTTTTTTTAATGAAGAAACTAGGCAGGAGCTCGTTTCAAAATATCAACAAACTTTTGCAAGATATACTGTATTGTCTTTTTGTATTTGACATGTTAATCAGGTGGTGAAGGATACTACAGATTCCAAACGTTATTTGCACAAACTTTCTCCTCTCCTCCCCTACGATAAAAACCATGCCAATCGTTGGTGTACACCGGATAGTCTGACACATATCAATTTCATAACAACAGAAAATGTTCCTCTTTTGCGCAGAGAAATACGAGGTTATACAGGCACTGGTCATGCACACTACTGACCTCACGCCGCACTGTGCAGAGCGTGTCTATTGTTTACATTCACACTCGAACGCATAATAATAAAGACTGTGAAGATTTCTGACTGAGAGAAAATGGTGTGGGTGATTGGTTTTTGCCAATTCCGCGGGCATTCTCCTAGCCAATAAAATTTGATTTTTACATTTTTAGAATCCCCAGACTTCCACTACAAACACTCATCGTCAATATATTTATAGATAGCGCACTTTCATTTTATGAAGCGGCAAAGTCAGAAAAAATGAGAAAAACGGGGATCTTCCACGAGAGTTTTTTTTTTTACCAAAAAGGAAGTCTTTAGACTCAATTCCGCGGGTCACAACATTGACTTCGGTCCCCTATTTTGAACTAACCTTAAAGAGAAACCTTTGATTATTATAAATCTCGTGTCAATAGTATATAAAGCTTGTAGATTTGTTACAATGGCAAAAAATGGTCAAAAAACGACGGTTTTAGTTCCAGTTTACCCATTGGTTGGTTCAAACTCTAGACATAAAGAAAGTAAAACTTTAGAAGGGATGGCTATCTTCAGTGGATGTGGAATTTTGATTTTAGAAAGATATTCAAATTTGAAGTCTATCACGTAACACATTGGGATCTAGGTCTTCCACATTGACAAGACACCACTCAGAAGTGGTGATCATATGATAAATCCGCAATAATGAAATCGTACATTGAGGTAGGAAAACTGCTCAATGGCAACCATTCTGAATATGTTTTGCAAATTGTACAAGGCTAATTTTGAATTAGCACCTTCGTATTGTCAAGAAACCATCAAAATTGCATGCATTTTCACAAAAAATGATTGCATAATTTGAGAACTTTATGGCAGTCATTTTGAATATGTTTTTAGGAAGATGTTTAAGGTTTTATAGCTAACAATCAGCAGGTCAGTAGATTTGGAATAAGCAGCATCATCATATTGACAGGAAACCATCAAAAGAACATGCATATCTTACAAAGGGATTGATTGTGTAGAAAATGATGATGAATATATAAATATTTTGAAAAATGCTCAAGGTTTCACGTCCGGCGCTCAAGAGATTTTGAATCAGTGTCATAATATTGGCAAGAAAAAAACCGTCACAGAGTTGTATGTGTTACAAAGCAAGGTTGAATGTAGGATTTTCGGACCCTATCCTGCACAAAATCTATCAATTTGATAGCCATCATATGATGAAAAGTAATGTTTATGATGTCACTAATAGAGATTGTATAGCTGTAACAAACCATAAAATATTTGTTTTACTGTAAGTAGACTGTAAATAATAATCATGTAGATATCGATAAATCCCGATATGAATTTTGTTCAAGTTGTATACTTTGCAGATAAGTCAATTCTTCCTTGACAATTTGAATGTATAATTGAATGTATATTATGTGCACCTGCCAAAATAATTAACTCATAACCTTTGCTATAATATGGCTTTTATTACAAGCATTTTGAATTCATATAACAGTGAAAAAATGTATCTTACTTTCATTTCATTCCCAAAATAGATTAAAGCTTTGTACTGTATAACAATGCCAAAACATAATGTAATAAATATTATGAGGCTATTTTTTATATCTATTCAAGCATCTTAACTATATGAAAGAAATTGCTTGTCAAACTTTTAAATCACCTAATAAAGATTACAACTCTGCTTTTTATGACACTGCCAATAACTTCATAGCTTGATCAAAGATCAAGTATCTATTCTTTGATTCAATGATTCTTCTACTCTGCACATAATGTTCACATCGATTGTCGCATATGTATGTGAAAATTATATCAACGCATATATATTTGCTGTGCCAACACAATATAGTATCAGGCGCTTCGGCGTCTTCTGTACAAAATAACATAGTCTGTTCATACCACCAGACCAAGGTCCTATTTCAGGCGATGTATTGAGTATATTTTGTTTTTCATCTTTTGACGTCTAAATCGATTAATATATTTCCAGCTTTGACTTCCTTGGAAACTATTATTTGCCTCCATCACATGGGAGGTAATTTTCTGTAAGGGAAAGAAATATAGATTGTTGTTGAATAATTAAGCTTGAAAATCTTTGATGCATGATTTAAAAGGCTTATGGTCCTGAAGCCTGTGCATTTTGTACTTTTTTTGCGATCGTGATAAACTCTGACACTAGAAAGTAATGAATTAAGTTTTAAATATGGCGTGCAATTGACACAACCTCTGGCAAAATTCAGCGTGTTTCTATTAAGCATACCGTATTCATCCGGATAAAATTTAACCGGCTTATACCGGAGAGCGGTGCGTTTCTATTGGATTGCATTTTCCACAAAGCTCGATCGATCGTACCGGGATCGTACGATTACCGGCTAAGAGTCCGTTGTTCTGGGTTGCCGCAAGGTATTGTGAAACGCGCAAGGTCAAATTTATGCTCAATCAAACACACGCGCGCTGCAGCCACGTTTTGTTTGATTTGTTGATTTCCGGTTGCTAACCGGCTACACTGCAAAAACAGTGGTGTTGAAAGTAACACTATAAGTGTTGATTTTAACACCGACATGGTGTTCTGAGAGGACCGCACCAGCTGGTGTTGATTAACACCAGGCTTTGGTGTCAATTTTTAACACCCATAAGGTGTTGATTAAATGACACTCAAAATGGTGTAAAAGTAACACTGCGAGTGTTGATTCAACACCGACGTGGTGTTCTGAGAGGACCGCACCAGCTGGTGTTGATTAACACCAGGCTTTGGTGTCAATTTTTAACACCCATAAGGTGTTGATTAAATGACACTCAAAATGGTGTAAAAGTAACACTGCGAGTGTTGATTTAACACTGATGTGGTGTCCTGAGAGGACCAAACCAACTGGTGTTATTCAACACCGGTCTTTGGTGTTAACTATTCAACACTAAAAGGGTGTTGAATAATTGACACTCTTGTGGTGTTAATTTGACATTATGTTTTGGTGTTCTAACACCTCCAGGTGTTAATGAACACTATACTCCAGTGTTGAGTAATCAACACCAGAGTTTGGTGTTACAAAAACATTAGTAAATAAAGCACTCTGAAACAGAACTGTTTGCATTCTTGAACATCAACATTTTATTCAAATTTCAAAGTACAATTCAAGCAGATGTATCTTTTCACTCTGAAAGTTATCCATACATAAGATACAAAAAAAGAGAACAGAATATAATAAAGGGGATTATATTATAAGGGGCGATAGGAACAGTTTTGGGTGGGTTGTCTTATATCCCTTTTATGAAGAGATGAATCACAAGACTTGTTCAGTTTGTATGAAGCATCAAAACAAACTATAAGAATGATACCTAATGCATGCATGAAAACAAGTTTGACTTTTAGTTTTGGATCCTTCTTCAAAGTAATATAATACAAAGCGATCACATTCAAAATTCATTTTGTATGAAGCATCACAATGCCATAAGAATGTGACGTGATTAATGTTTGAAAATTGTTCTGACTTGCAGATATATTTTTGGATCCTTCAAAGTAATATACAAAATGATACACATTTAAAATTATTTTTTTTTATGAAGCAACATAACACTATAACAATGTGACTTGACACATGCATCCAACCAGTCTGACTTCCAGACATAATTTTGGATCCTTCTTCAAAGTAATACTCGTTCAAAATTCAATTTGTATGAAGCATCTTAACAATACCACAAGAATATGACATGAATAATGTGTTCAGCCATCAAAATAGTCTAACTTCCAGACATATTTTTGTATCCTTCAAAATAATACACAGTGATACATATTTAAAATTCAATTTGAATCAAGCATCATAAACAGTACAATAGGAAAGTGGCTTGACTCATGCATTAATAGTACTAGTCTGACTTCCAGACATAATTTTGGATACTTCATCAAAGTGTAATACAAAGTGAAAAACTTTTAAAATTTGATATGTATGAAGCATCATCATGAACTGATTAGGAATTATTTAAATGTTTAAACAAGTGTTTAAAAATTGAAACAGCATGTTCAATTTCTTGAACAATAAATATTAAAAATTTAACAATGCTGTTTAAAACTTTAAACAGTTGTTTAAAGTTTTAAGCAATAACTGATCAGTTCACATAGTAGACAGCGTTGTATTAAAATTTTAACAGCCGTTTTAATTGTGTATAAGAATGTGATTTGATCAATGTATTCAAACAAGTCTAATTTCTAGACCAAGTTTAGATCCTTTTCAAAGTATTACATAGTGATACACATTTAAAATCTGAAGCATCATAATAATTCTCTAAGAATGTGACTTGACTCATGCACTTAATCTAGTCTGACTTCCAGACATAAGTTTGGATCCTTTCTCTAAGTAATTCAAAGTGATACACATTTAAAGTTTAGTCACATTAGGTCGAGGCCGAAGCCATGCACGTTCTGATTGGTGGGTGAGAAATTACCCCCCAAAATTGAAGATGAGTATGGCAAAGAGAAAGAACTGAAATATCACCATTTCAGGTGTTTGTTTGTTTGGTTGTTTCATGACTTGTTATTCCTGGCTATATATAAAACATGTAAAAATAAGATCACAAAATATTGCATTATATTAATTTCAGTTTACCTGCGGGTTCCATCTCCCTTTAACCCTATTCTAACTGGGTTATTTTAAACCAGGTTTTATGGAGAGGGGTGGGGTAGAAGTTGGGAAGAATTTGACCCCCCCCCCCATTCAGATATCGGCCTCAGATCGCGCAACGGTTTGAAAATTTGCATGAGCATAGTGTCAGATGTAGACTACAAGACTGAACTTGTATATTTAGGTGTACTGAACTATATTTAGGTGTTCCAAAAATATGAATTTACTACTTTTATATAATCAATGATGCAAATTTATGCAGAAAATTACATTTTGGTTTTTAATTAACCGTCTTTAAAAAGCTAGTAGAATGCAAATTTTAGGTAAAAATATTCTTTCTGACATTTCTAATTTTTATTAGCAAAAAATTGACAAATTTGAATTTCTTTCTTCTGTATCATTTTGTTTGTGAATTCAATTCTTTAATTTGTTCGACCTTTTGTTTGAGTTGTTTGTTTCTGCAATATTTTTCACACAGATACTTTTTGAAGCATAATTATGCTAGAATAAATTGATTGTAGCCAATAAAAATTTAAATAGCCATATTAATATGAATTAAGTGAATAAAACACAATTTGCATTGATTTGTACACGAAATCGCATTTTTGAGCAGTTTTGAGGCTGGCATGCATATATCGCACAGTGTCATAACAGTATGTCTGATTTCGTGAAAATGATCTCAAAAGATGGCAAAACTTCAAAGTAAAAAGTCAGCTAGCGATGAGGTCTAAAATTTGCGCAGCGTAATGGTCGTGAAATTTGTCTCGAGGAGGTCATTTTGAACCTCCCCCCCCCCGAAGTAAAAAACGGGGGGATAGTACAATGTCTATGACAGGTATCCATCTTAGAGTTCCCGCAGTTCCACCTGGACATCTCCAGACAAACGACCAGTTCGAGTTAGATTGAAAGGAAATGTTATAACTGTTGAGCTAGGAATTGTTTCCATCCAGGGTTGTTCATCACTTCTTCCTGTTGTAGGGAGAGTTTGGTTCCACTGAGATGTGATTGTGCCAGTGAACCACTCAAGTTCTAGCTGTCCATCATTCACAGTCACCACACATTCTTCCAACATGAGGCCATTCACTTGGATACTGTGGGAGATAAGTAGCAATCATATCTCCTGCTCTGGCATTTCTATCCCACGTTGTTACTTTCTTTCCAATATGTACCTAAAATGCAGAAGTATTGAGAGCAGTTAGAGAAAGGATTGTAAATAAATATATACTAGTATATTTTTTGTGTGTGAATGTATCGAGTATTTTTTTTCTTCAGATTTGCCATGCACCAATCAGACTTTACTTCTAATTTATAACGACAGCAGTTTGACTACATCAGAGTCTATGGGTATGCTTCTGCACTCTGTATGTAGTTCCAAGATTTCATTTTACACCTTGTGTATGCACCTCCTCAGTCCAGTGGTTCTTTAGACATTCAGGGAAGTAGGAAAAATGAGGTCCTGTGACCTTTGACCTGTAATTTGTGAATTTCAATCACTTTATTGTTGCCTCAGAGTTAATGCTTGAAGTAATTTACACTAAAATCCAACTTTTTGTTTTGTTTACTTGCTGTTTACCAGAAAAGGGCAGTGCACCCCAACAGTTGGACATCACGTACAGTAACACATTACATAATGACATAAGATCCCTTTTTGATTAAATTATAAATGTGGAATGCAACCACTTAAAATACACTTTCAATAGATGCCGCACAAAGTCTTTCATCTCATGAAATATTTGTTTTACAAATTATTAAATTTCAACATAATAAATCTGTACTTTCTCACTTAATAATCCGTGATGACCTTAGCACATATCACATTCAACGTATTGACAACAAGAGTAAAAAAAAATAGACCAAACCAATGAAGTACTTCCTAACCGTAATGAAGAATTTGTCGTATGTAAATTAGGTTCTGGATAGTGTTGGTGTAATGTTGTATACTACGTCTGCCCTCTCCAAGATGTATCCAAGTATATCCCAATTTCTTGGGTAGGTCTGGCTTCTTGTCATGGCATGTTCATTACACACACTCCCATCAATTCACTCTATTCCTGCCATTTTGGCATGCATTTATACAAGGCACTGAGAATAAAAATATTTTTTTCAAATATTTACTTATCACACTTCTTTTGGTGAATCCAAATATCAATTAAGTATTCATCCTTTGTAAATGAAAAACTTACAGGTAGATGATGGATGCAAAATAAATCTAAAGGTAAATGAGTTATTGGTTGGATATATGGTGCCTCTGTAATATCAAAGAATCAGTTTTCTTCAGGGCCGTACACATGGTGGTAAAAAAAAAAACAGTTAACGTAATCTGTATACCACATGACATGCACGTAATATTGTGGCTTGTTTACTTACTTGACATGGAAGTAGCTCTTTACTTTCACATGAACTGGGAGAACTTGCTGACACATTAAGATTCCATCCACTTCCCGATAAAGGCAGCAGGAGATCTATCAATGGCCATCGAACATTCAGCTGTGCTTAACCTGATAAATAAAATATCACATTATTAGGTCTGATGCCACTACTACAAAATCAAACAGCCATATTTGACATTTAGGATATCCTTTATATTGAAGCATTTCATTAAAATGCTTAATTTATCTTCGTTCAAATGATATTTCACATTTGAAAATAAGCGATGCATGTAAAAAAGAGAGTTAATCTGAATAGATATTGATTTTCAAAAATGTTTTAGAAGTCATTCATTAACCCTGCTGTTAGCAGCACGCAGTAAACAACCATGAAATTACCTTGCCCTCATGATAGGAAGGCTTTTGTTGTGCTCTGAGCAAGTTATTCTGTACAGTAATCCCTAAACGACCTTTCGTTCAGTTCACTTCAAATTGCTGTAAATGCATTTGTAAAATCATGCTGGAACAAGCTTGTTTTCATTTAACTTTCTCTCTGGCAGACACCAATTGATATATATATATATATATATATATATATATATATATATATATATAATAAATATTAAATCTTGAGGAACCAGATAAAAGAGAAATAACGAATGTTTATATTTTTCCTTCAAAATAAATGCATTTACTACCCTCAAAACTCAAAGTTGGAACATGTGCATGCAAATGAAATTTTGGTAGCACTGCTCTCCATTATTCTAATTCAATCATGCATGGACAATGAATAAATAAATTGTGCATTAAGTGAAAGAGAAATAGAGCATTATCATTAAGGCAATTATTCACTACTTTAGAAAATGTTTTGCTATGAAATCGAGTTTTGTGGGGGGGGGGGGTTCTGGGTCACGCTGTACAGCATAGTAGCGCCATGAGACAAATTACATTATGGCAAAGGGAGTTGATTTGAGTGTCCAATCACAAAGCTCGTTTTTATATTTTTTCTGTTGTGTTGGGTTTTCGGTAGGAGAGAGGAATTTCCCGGAGTAGGTCTGGAAGCGTTGGAACATTGAGTCTGCTAAGTCGTGTGGAGATCCTTGAGAAATATTGGTCCTACGTCCTCATGGGTGTGCCCGACCATCAAGAAGGAAAACTTTGATCCAAAATATTTAGACAAAATAAAAATTAAGTGGGTATTTCTTTACATTTTGTGAAGTCGGAATAATAGAGCAACTATAGGCCAGTTCAACTGAATTATAGTTGACAGGTATGCCTTTGCAGCATGGGGGGGGGGGGGAGACGAGGGGGACGTGCTCCCCCCCCGTCGATTTTTTTTCGGGGGGGGGCTTCCCCCTTGATTTTTGAAGCTGAGTTTTTTCTTCAATTTTTTAAAAGCATTTTTGACAGATTGTGTATCTGCAAACTCTTTCAAAAGGCAAATGTGACAGAAATAAGCTATAAAACTTATTTAATACAGGGGGATGAAAGATACACTTTCCTCTGTTTAACAATGACAAAAAATGGTATGACACACGTTTTTTTTTCCACGCATGGGGTAAAATTATTTCACCTTCGATGTTTCCGCCCGCCCCCTCCCCCGTCACATGAAATCGCCGCTCATGCTTTGCACTCTCGCACCAATTTTAAACTAAATTGCAAGGCTCCATGCATGCGCTTTAACTATTCCAACTCCTCAGTTCATTGTTTAGCAGTTCGTTAGGCATGTTTTTCTTTGTTTGTTACGGGGATAAAGTGTGTGTCCTTGATTTGTACACCTCACAGCACAGTAAATTTGATAACCAAATAAACTAAAAACATAATACAACAATTAAAATATATCTCAATTTTCGCATAGACTAAGCCAGGGATTCTCAAACTGGGACGCGCGTTCAACTTTTGGCGCATCTGGCCTTCCGAAGTGGCGCATGGAAGCCGCTATAAAAATAATCAATTGTGTAATTTCTTTGAATTTGTTTTGAAGCTGTTTTAAGCCAAGTCTGAGCCTCTTAAAAGACGTCGTATTTAAAAACTTCGGGGGGGGGGGGCTCCGCCCTTCGTCTCCCACCAAGGGCTCTTGAGCTGGGCCCGCAGCGACGCTGTGCTCACGTCATCCCACCTCCCTGGTTGGATAGTGGCGCAGTACAAATTCTCGACGATATGGAACTTCTACAATAATAATTGAGAAACCGTGATCTAAGCCTTGGAGGTGAACAGGGGCGTAGCGTACGGGGGGGGGGGAGGCACATGCCCCCCCACAAATTTCGTGTGCCCCCACAAAATTTATGACTGTGAAAAATTTTGGACATGGGATTTGTAGTAAAAAACCCCCTCCCTGGTTGGATAGTGGCGCAGTACAAATTCTCGACGATATGGAACTTCTACAATAATTGAGAAACCGTGATCTAAGCCTTGGGGGTGAACAGGGGCGTAGCTACGGGGGGGGGGGAGCACATGCCCCCANAAATTTCGTGTGCCCCCANAAAATTTANGACTGTGAAAAATTTTGGAC
>JZLH01S0634574.1:0-42075 GCA_001188425.1 Eucidaris tribuloides | reverse complement strand
AAAATACCGCTTATGAACTTCAATAACATGCTGTACCCACATACATTCAAGCACTTTTAATATTTACCCATACATCAACTGTAACTCTACACTACCAAAGATCATCCACACCAATTATTCTCTAAAATTTAATGTCACATTTCATAATGTCAGCCATCTTGATTCATTATGTCTATGTGGGTATATGTGTGTATGTTTGTATGTGTGTGTGTCTGTGTGTGTGTGTGTGTGTGTGTGTGTGTGTGTGTGTGTGTGTGTGTGTGTGTGTGTGTGTGTGTGTGTGTGTGTGTGTGTGTGTGTGTGTGTGTGTGTGTGTGTGTGTGTGTGTGTGTGTGTGTGTGTGTGTGTGTGTGTGTGTGTGTGTGTGTGTGTGTGTGTGTGTGTGTGTGTGTGTGTGTGTGTGTGTGTGTGTGTGTGTGTGTGTGTGTGTGTGTGGGTTAGGGTGCTGTCCAACACCACACATGCATACTTGGTAATTCAACTGTAAATGTATA
This sequence comes from Eucidaris tribuloides, assembly GCA_001188425.1. Taxonomy (NCBI): domain Eukaryota; kingdom Metazoa; phylum Echinodermata; class Echinoidea; order Cidaroida; family Cidaridae; genus Eucidaris; species Eucidaris tribuloides. Next base: position 41,581 of record JZLH01S0634574.1, on the reverse strand, counting down.
GCATGTTGTCCACATCATCCGGGTTGATTTATGTTCAGTTCCGATTCAGACATAAATAAACGTGTTGATAGGGATATATCTAAAATGTGACATTGGTCAAAAGATGAGTGCAACAGGTTTCCAACTAAATATTTGTTGTGCTTTTTTGTAAGGTGTATCTGTTATGAGAGGTTTCAACATTGTTTGAAACACTAAATGATAGTTTGTCAACAAATTGTATATTTTTCTCACTGCCACATTTTAAACTTGACTCCATTTTGTTCAGATTTTGATTTCAAAATTTGCCCCCAAAAAGGCTTACATAATCTCTTTACACATTCTGGTTCTTCACACTTCCTCAATGCACACAAACACAAATTCAAACAGAGAATACATAAAACACAAAGTCAGTAAAAGATTATTTTTAGGTTCACACTTTCATGTGTATTTGTAAGTCCAAAAATGAGTGCAAGGCAAGAAAAAAATCAAACAAGTAATTTTCTACAACATAATATCTGGATAGAATGTACTGTGGCATATGTGCACTTATACCTATTACACTAATCTAAATAAGTAAGCATTTATATACAAAGAACTTAAAGGACAGTGACATGATTGAAAGAATAAAACAATGCCTCTAGAACCAAACTGGTTGAAAGATATACCAGTCTATGGATGGAGTGTATCTCCTGGCTGGAAGGATTTGTCTTGAATTTGCTTACTTGAGAAGAATCAGGCATGAACATATCAGCACTTTATTTCTCTTGTGCCCCAAGATAAATTAATTCCATACAAAGGTACACAACAGATTTGTCAGTCACAAGGCATACTGATGGAAATTATTTCAAAGTGAGTCAACTTTGGACTATAAAATTTTCACAGTAGAATCCCTGCACAGTTTACTCAATTCTAGAATAGTTTTACACCAAATTCAAGATTACCCCCAATCACGTCATTCACCTTTAAAATTTAAAAACAAGTTCCCTGATCTAAAAGATTAGAGTTGACAGTTGACAGTAAGTCAGTAAAGAATACCTAGTGATTTATTCTTGGAACACAAGGAAAGTGTGTTTTTGTGATTTAATAATGTGTTTAATTTTTTCATTTGTTAAGCCCTATGATATGGTAATTTGATTTTATCCCACTCGTGAAGAAGTGACTGAAAATGTTTGTGTATGAATGAAGCTCGGTATTTGACTTATAAGATTTTCACTGTCATATCCCTTACAACAAATGTCTGTTTCAAATATGAAAGGGATACAAAATACACAACGTAAACATGGTAACAAAATAGAGAGAAATAATTTGTCCAAAATGCTGAGGTAGCATTTTTAGAAATGTCACAGACAAATGGTGAACCCTGCTCCAAAGGCTGGGTATCTAACAATTGAACTTTACAAATAACAGAAATCACACAAGTGTTCCTTTCCAGTCTAAAAATATCAAAAGTCATTTTCCCCCACATATTAAATCCTTATGAAAATCTTTATTTACTAAAAAAAGAAAAATAATTGTCAAGAATCCATGACAGGGGAGGGGACAGGAATGAACAATATGACAGCAACACTTTACAAGAATACAAATTCCTAAAATAACTGGAATTCCTCAAGTACAAACTGTAATGTGTAATAACAGGAGCATAGGAATAAATTATTTTACATGTTGTTCTGATCAAATGTTTACATGTGGACTTACCAATTTGATGTTCATGTGATGAATTATGACACATACACATTTATAAAATACATGTATTTTAAAATGAAATTACACTTATAATAAAATAATGCCTCCAGCTCCCTTACAGGATGGAGGCATAATAAAATGGGATGAATACCATAATCTTAACATAAATAAATATATGTCAAATACACATAAGTTTTCAACATCTCTGTTAAATTTTTACAAATACATTTTACAGAACTGACATGTAGGTAAAAAATGAGGTAATTTTGCTGGTTTAAGAACCACAAAGCATTATACAGCAATTTCAATATCTTTATTTTATTCCAAATTAAGGCAAAAAAATATTCTCTTGTCATTTTTTTAACTGTTAAATTGATTGCAGATGACTGCTGAAACATTTATATACCATGCCTGTATTCAACCTTTTTAAAGTACTATTATTCTTATGAAAAAAGAAAAAGAAAAAGCTGTGGCCAAAATTGAAATATCCGTCTCCGTGACTTATGTAGAGATATGTACGACGAACACACTTTCTTCATGAAATAAAGAGCAATATTGATCTTGTATTGATGAAAAGTGTCTTTCAAATAAATAAAAATGTGAAATTAAATAATTATACTTCCTTTTCAAATTGTTGAATTTCATCTTATAATGTTGCAGCAGAATTGACAGCTAAGCACCAGTAAAATCCTGTATATATTCAAACACTTGCACAGTGACGCTAGATATGGAAGTGTATAGTGAGTAATGTATTACACATATTTTTGTACACAATGTTTACGCAAATCTGTTTTCAACATTCAGTACAAAATACTTATGGGTGTATAAAATGATGAAAAATACACACACATAGTGCAGGGGAAATTTGTATTTCATGATATAAAATTTCTGGAGTAATGAAGTGTATACCAATAAATACTTTGAACACTGATTATATGAATATCAAATTTGTAGCCATTGAATAATACTTCAGCAACCAGAACAGTAACACAGAATTGGACAAATGCGTGCAAACACATCGGAAAGAAAGTTCATGTTAGACAACTTGCAAATGCTAGACAGTGGTCCCCATTTTTATTTCACTTTAATTTTAATTTTGGCATACTGAGATTGTTATATTGTACTACGTACATAAAAAAGGCAGTAAGCATATTCCAATTTATGATGGGATTACACTACAAACATTCCACATCATTGTGTAATACATGTATCACTTTTGCATTGTGCCCTTTTATTTCTAAGTCAGATTCCACAGTATGAATACAGAATTTTGTTCATGTAACAAAAACCCCTACTGCCAATAATTTATTACACACACAAAAAAAAGAAATACAGAGCCCCTAACACAAAAAAGAAAAGAATATTATATCACTTCATTTGATATATAACATCAGTGATACTTTTAAGATGTTAATATGTATGGAAATGTTTTATGCTGATGTGCGATTCCAGCAATACCTTACCAAAATATGATTTGTTCAAGTATATTTCATTTTTGTAGTCTTTCAATTACAGGGGAACCTTGTTATAGCAAGGTCTGATATAGCGAGATACCTGATATAACAATGTTATTTTGTGGGTCCCATTCGTTTTACAGTCTCTTGTTTTAATCCCTGATATAACGAGATATCCGATAAAATAAGGGAATTGTATTACTCCAAAGGAGCTCATTCCCCTGTAATGATGCAGAAATTTGGTTCAAGTCTGTGCAGTGGCAGTTCAGAGATGGTGTGACCGAATTTCCTCTAAATGTCTCAACAAAACTGAGAATGTTCTGAAGTCATGATATGGAATCGATTGAGAGGGGTCGATGCAAACAACCAATATGAGTTGAGAGAGAGAAAGAGCATTCCTTACATATTCTGTTACTACTTCTTGTTATTTATCCAGGGTATATGAAGCCATTTGCCTTGAGGCGTCTCAAATAATCTAATTTCTGATCAATCTCCCTGCACGGCCGTGAAAAACTGTATACGCAACTGCTCGCAAATTGGTTTGATGATATTGCATTGGGATATAATGCATACCACACTGTTGTGAGGAAAAAAAATATGCAAATAAAAGAAACATTCAACATCAAAATTGTGAGTGTATCATGTGATACATTTGTGAAGTCTATACCACTTGCTATGGAAAAATAAACCATTACAACTGTAAAGAGGACATTTCCATCTTGATCTAAAAACAAATTTATCACCAGGTTTTCACATTAATAATTCTGCGGCTTACTGCTTTGTCAAATGTACTCTTTGGAACAAGGAGTGAAAGTGCAAGATATTTTGTCTATCTTTGGTGAAACACATTATTCAATCAAACCTTTCCTCCACTTGTTTCATACTTTAAAAGAATTAGTCCACGCCTTGTGTATATAATTTACAAGAAACAGAACTAGAAAATAGAATTAGTTTGAAAGAATGAATTATTCAACTTCCTAGCTTTGTACACACATATAATAAATTAATACAACAAAATAAATTCCTTTCTGTTCCTTCCTGTTGAAACTACAAGTGCCTCATTGCATTTCAGAGTTCTATATTTTGGGGGTGATGTCATTACATAATAAATATATGCACAGCCCATATTGGATGGGGTATGTTACGACGTCCCACAATAAATATGTGCTAATTATACACATGCCAGAATACTTTGCCACTTTGCCACATTTTTTTGCACAATGCTCCATAACTTACACTCAATGTACCTTTAATCAAAAACCTCGATATTGCCACAAGCTTTCATCGAAGCCATTGATTGCGACCAAGCTATACTTACACGCAAACATACCTTACCACAGAGCACTTTGCTTCTTTAAAGGTATTTTGAATTCTGGAAAACAAAACCAAACATATATTACTTGCAATATATACAATCTCAAAAATAACCATTTTGATCTAATAGCTCTCCCCCTGTCAAAACAACACATGACGGCATTACACTTTACACAATGCTGTAATGATTTTCTTTTCTTTCTTTTTTCAAATATATATTAAACAGCCTGGGATTGTCAGATTCTATCCATTATACATTCATTTACATCTTTCCAATAACCTCAATATCTATCAGTTTGATACAACTTTTGGTTTTTGGCTTGTGATTTGTTTAAACTCAACCCTCATTTGGTTTTGCACCTCTTCAGTATGTACAAAAAACAACAACACTATGCATAAATCATTTACATTTACAATTGTCCAGTGAAAGACGAGGCCATGACAATATATCAACAATTATATACAAAGCTGCTTGCACTGGTCTTTCACATACATGTATTATCCAACACGTAAACAAAAACTTGTAATCAACACAATATACAATTCTCAACTCATTTAATTCCATTAACATTCTATTTGATGTGTATGAATAGCTATTAAATCCTTCATATAACCCATTCTATTTTCTTTTATGAATGCCTTTTCGGATTGCTCTCTCAATACTTGGCTCAGAAATTCCCTGACAGATAAAGAATGAAGGGACATATTTATTTCTGTCTACAAATTGTAGTAGCAGCTTCATAACTATCAACATAAAATTTTGTTGAAAAAAATATAATTTCATTATACAGGGTGGCCCAGAAAAAAATGGAACAGTTACATTTATGGTTATTTCGCAACTTAATTGCTCATCTTTTTTGAGTTCATCTGATAACCAATTTTTTGTGAGTAGAATAACAAGATCATCTATTTTGGTGGGTTCTTTCCATTTCAGGGCCATTTCTGTGAAGCAATGTCAATTTGGTATGCACGAGCCAGTTTACATGTAATTTCTATGGGGATGCCATCAGTAGGAAGGAAGCCTCATTACCGCTTTACTACTATTAAAGCTGTAATGCACTGCTTTCCAAAACTGCCTTGAAAATGAACACTACTGAATGAAAATTGACGATCTAAGTGTTGTATTGCTCAGAAAAGAACACCCTATCAGATGAATAGTAAAAGAGTAAATTTCTTGGATAATGAAGGGGAAAAAATAACCATATTTGTTCAAGTTAGTGTTCCATGTTTTCTGGGCCACACCTGTATAGGTATGAATTTCACCCAAGTAATATAATGGAGGTCTTTTAGAAAACTATTTAATTTGTGTGACATTGTTGCTCCAGTAACACCACATGTGCCACTGTCAAGGTTATGTTCCATTGCCACTTGTCAATTTTATTTGTGATTCTATTTGTATTTCTATTTTTGTTAAGCTGATATCAAAATATTGCAGAGGAATGTGCTATTGAAGCATGTTTATAATTATTTATATTTGTGCTGTGTCTTTTGTGTGAATCATGTTTGTATTTGATGAGAAGAACCAATTTTCAGTTTGCTGTTGTAAAAAAAAACGAAACAAAAAACTATTTATTACAGAGAATTTATATGTCCTTCAACATTACGGTATATATCAGTACGTGCTTTGGTCCAGTGATGACAATTACTGATACAAACCTAAGCCACACACATTAGGCCCTGGCGTCAACACTCAGACAATTCTGTAGCCCCCCCCCCAATAAAAATGAATAAATAAATAAAAACAGGATTGCCATTGGTCATGACTGCATTGCAGACTTGAACAACTTACTGTATACACCTTATATTTCTCAATGTTTTAATTTTCAGTTTTCAGAAGTTTCACAACTTTGCTGCAATCGTAAAAATTAAAACATTGCCAATAACAATAATAGTAGTGTAGTGTACAGTAAATATTGGAAAGGTCTGCACAACTTTGAAATTTGGTAGTTGCAAAAAATGCTCAGTAGAGTGTAATTAGTGAAAAAATAAGTATACAAAATATAAGGTGTATACAATATTAGTATGATGTTGAAGACCCTACGTTTAAATTAGCAACTGATTTGTGAATACATGGAGGCAAAGCATGGTGCATGATTGTTTTTCTTGCAATTCACGATGACGACTTTTCTAATGTTCTATGAGTGAATATCCTAATAATAAAATGTATTTAAACTCTACAAGACAACCACAAACTTCAATCAAAGTCAGTTGGTATCTCCAATCCCGGATGGACGGTGACTTGCACGTTGTGATTCAGACTGATTGCCGGGAAGAACACCCCCTTTAAGTCTTTGAACGCCACTGGACCCTGCGGCTTGTCGTTGACGTAGAACGACAGCGTGTGCTTCTCCAGGTCCAGCAGCACCCCGATGACGGAACCGACTCCGAGACCTCCCTCACACCGGTCCGAGTGCGCGTTGTTGTGGATGAACCAGCTGCGGTTGCTGTCGATGTACATCGACCACGACTTGTCGTCCTTGCCCAGCATGCTGTCCTTCGTCGTGTCGAACCGCGCCACGCCGAACGCGGGGTCGGGGTGGTTGTCGTAGCGGTCGATGGTGATCTCCCAGTAGTGGACGCCCTTGGCGAAACCCACGTTGCCGAGGACGACACGATCGTCCTGGCTGTTGCACGTCAGCGTCATGTTCTCGTTGGTCAGCACGATGTCGGGATGGGCCGTCCTCGGGTCGGGATGGAACCAGGCAACTGAACAAAGCAAAGAAAACAACAGTATGCAATCAGACATAAAATTTCAATATATGATATATACATGAATTACCAAATGATAAACATGCTGCAACTGAGTTAGTATTTGTGTGATTATATCATGTAAATTGTTGTTATCAAGTTTCTTTTTATCGCAAAGCAAAAGCAGTACTGTAAAAGCAGTACTGATATACATATTTCCTATTTGTATGAAAAAAAAATGATATATTGAACAATTATTCAATCATAGAATCTGCACAAATTATGTAACTAATAATATTGAAAGGCTCTTTAAGAGGGTAGGTTGAAGAAAAATGTTCCTTACTGTTGTAATGATAAGACTTCTATTATATTTTTTTTTTCAACTTTTTGGTGATATATGTGGAGAAATGAAATAAAACAAATAATGATTCTGACAAACTCCTTCATTTAAATACTAATTCATTGAACATGCATAATTGCCATCAGAAAACACAGATCAAACATATTTCAAGACCATCTTTACGTAAACTGTGAGATGATACTGTATGGAAAACAAAATGAAATGTTTCAAACATGTCATGAAAGCGTTTGAGATTTTGTGAAGAAATAATTTGTATATCTTTGGTAAAAGTATAGAAGAAAAGATAATTTTTGTTCAAATCTATGATCTATCTGTACAAAATACAATTCAAACATATTCAATCACAGGGTAATGACCGTATGTGCAAAAAGAAATATCATCTAAGTTACCAATAAGTGGAGATTAATGTTTCTACTCTTGCCAACACAACCTCTCAACCCTTCCATCCCTGAATGCCTAACCACAAGATTGAGGGCAGTCTGAAAAGAGTTTTCAATCAACCTATTTACACTTCAGCTTAGCAATCCATTACAACTTTTCTGGACTTTAGGCTGTAGGGGAGAGATGGGGATAGCAAAATATACAAATCTTCACTGAATTCTGTGGTATTATTGTCACATAAACCCTAAAAAATGCCAGAAGCAGTCGAGTTCCCACCCTGGGCCCACTTGTCCAAGGGCTACTGTATAAAGTGAAAGCCACACAAATGAGGAGAGTGGGATAAATATAGACACAATTAACCCCACTGGCTGGGTGCGATACATCAGTCTAAAAGGCATGGTATTGTGTGAACAATTATGTACTTACACTGGGGGACAAATGGGACACTTCAGAGCACGATGGGGGAGATTACTGGCACAAAAAGAAATGATTATGATGTAACACTTTGTGCGATTTGTTTTTCAACTTTTCACCTTTTACAGGAGTTTCTCTTTCTTTGGATGCTCAAAAAAAGTGAAAAGATGTGTGTGTTTACAATAACACACATTCAAAAAGGGAAGCTATTGAAATAATGTTCAAATAACAAAAATATGCAGAAACTAAACTAAGTGTTTTGAATTCTAAAATGTATTTTTCTATGAAATACCAAACATAACCAGGTTGCGTCTGATTTTATATATCTAAAAAATAAGTTTGACTTGTACCACTTTTTGAGACACACTGTATAGTCTCTTAAACTCATTTACAACCCACAAAGATATCAATGCAAAGCATGTCCAAAGTTTGAAATACTACAGCAAAATATGATGCACCACGCATTACCCCGGGGTACCGTTGTACCTTGGGGTGTCACGTTATGTAACACCCTATTTTGTTCATTACAAGTACAATTGAATAGTAAAGGTGCAGTGCAAAACAAACAGACATAAACTGACCAAAACTCAGATGGAAATGACATTGAAAGTATTATTTTTAAGGCCTTCTGTGTTGAATTTTACCACGTTAACAAAACATTTTGCCCGAAAGAACTTTTCAACATAGAAAAGCACACTAAAAACAACTTTTAGATGATTTGGTAACCCAGGGTACAGCACTGAAAAAATAAATAATTCAACAAAATGGCGAATTTCTATTTGGTACCCCCGGGACCATTTATGTCATCATATTGTTTTCATACAAGATTATAAATCTTGCTATAAAATGAATATTTTTTTTTCCAGAAGTATGGGTCAATAATTGACTACGTGGCTACTTTAATTTTGTGAAGTTTGATACTTATGGTACTTAAAGAGATGTGATGTAAAAATGTCAGTATAAAAGTAATACAATAATGACACTACAGTCTTCTAATTTGCTGTGCAAACACAAATGTCATATGTTTGCAATTATTTTACTTAAATTGACTTGTTTTTTAAAATGTTTGACATGGGTTGCCCCATACCCTTTCAAGATCGATGATCTCTGTGGGCCACCCTTATTTATACAAATCATCAGGAAAAAAATAACTATCATGTACATGAATAAGGGCTGAATTCATTGTTTTTATTATGTACCATATGTGACCTGTCACCACATTTCGATCAATAAGTCGCAAAAATTGGATATTGAGTTTTTTATATGGTCTGAAAGAAGAGATCATAAGCTTTAGAATGGTATAAAATTTGTTTAAATTGGACTAGGCTAACCCAGTTAAAACACCGCTCAAAAGATTGGACCTGCACATAAGCCATTATCAGGAAAGGGGAGAAAAATGACATCAAAGATCACGCTCATTCATGCACGCTGGCAAAGAGCGCTAGCTGTGTGGGGCATGAAAGGTGGAAGTAAAACTCCATAGCAACCGACATGAAGATGTTATCGGATTAGGCTCAAATTTGGCGCAATTAATTCACACATTTAATCCTTCTATTCAGCCAAGTTTCATTGTCTGGAGTTTTATACATTTTAAGTTACAATCAATTATCTTTTTAGGGTGTGTCTGTTAGATGAGGCCCATTCCTAGGGGGTATTACTTGTTACAAAGTCTTTTCCGCTATTTTAATTTACTCGCTTTTTAACTTGTCACTTTTTTCTTTCCAATTGTTTTAGGCTGATACAGTCACTCCCATTAAATAGTTTAACAACGTAGTTCTGTGATGATACCAATACTTTTGCGGGGTGACTTGTAGATTTTGCGTACATAGCAATTATATCTTGTCAATTTTGCGGCAATTCTCGGGGCGATTCTCACGATGCGAAGATTGAAATAGGCGATGTTTCCCCCTGCCCGCAAAAACATGGTCTCGGTTATTTCAAGAAAAAACAGACTTTGGAATCACCTATGACCCTCAAATTTGGACAGATGATAGATTAATGTATGTACTCTCAGAAAATCCCAAAATCCGAAAATCGACCCCTCCGACCCAAATCAACTAATTTACCGATTTACACAAAAACTCCCATTGCGACTTATTGATCGAAATGTGGTAACAGGTCACATATTTTTTCAGAGTAACAATGTTTGGCTTGTAATTTGGCTTGTAATTTGGCAGGTAATTTTGGCTGCCAAAATTTTTGTGACAGATTTTTCACCCCTCCTAAGATTTTATCCTGGCGTTGTCCCTGCCATATTTTTATTGCAATTGCAAATGGAAACAAAAGCTATATTCAGTTTAATTTCACGTACCTTCGGCCGTCTGTAGACATATCGTCTCGCTGTAGTCTCCCTCACCGGCATGGTTATACGCTTTGACGCGAGCATGATAGGTGCTGTCAAAGTGAAGGCCATCCACCGTACACATCGTCTCTCGACCACAGTACACCTCCTGCACCGACAAACACAAAATTCCATCGAATCAATCACCAAGTATGAGATGAAGGAGAGAAATACTTAACCTTTGTCTATTTTGAAATACCGGTATATTGAAAGATGGATGTCAATGATTAACTTTCTAAAGTGAGGGAAGGTGTTAGACCAATATACACACTTGACATACAAAAAATCTTTAAAGCCAGAGTATTGTTTTGGTGGATCAGACACATTTTTTTCTTCAATCTTTCATAGAGTATGGTATTGCCATGCCAGACATCAGGAAACAACATTAAACCTACCATAAATTGTCACCAATAAAAGTGACAAAGTGTGATTTTTTTTTTTAATGATCAGAGAGCAGAAATCATTATGTAGATTTCATACAACAAAAATGATGGGAACCATCTTACATTTTGATTTTTTGGTGAAATTAATGTTAAAAAATATAAATGTTGTAGAGCATGAGATTTTTAGGTCATTAATTGGTCCATCTATGTTTGGTGGTATTCATGGTGCTGCAGTGCTGAATCAAGTACATACTTGAGGGGGGATGGGGCAGTCTTTCACCTCATAAGAATGCCCACCCCCCCCCCCCAATAAAAAGGAGGAAAGTATTGTATGTTGGGCATGCTGCAGTTACTCTTTCTTCTTTTTTTACTTTTTTTATTTCGTCTTCCACTATAAGACACCAACCACCCTAGAAGCCCCAAAACTTTGTGTTTTTTTTTCTTCAAATTGTTGCCAGTAGAGTCATCATTCCCCCTCCCCCCCCCCCCACCCACACACACAAAAACAAGGCCATGCCAATGCACTGAGCCATTGACAGAATTGTACACCAGGGAATCTAGCACATTTGAGCATGTATTATGAAAAATGCTCTCTCAAAATATATACCGGTACACTATTATTATTATTATTAAAACCCTGGTGATGTTAAACAATGTAAACGTCAGTCACTGAGAGGAGCCATTTGACACACCCAAGCATTCTCTGAATATGTTACCTTCACCAACACAATGGAAATTTTCACACGATTAATTTTGTAAGCCAAGGGACTTCAAAACCTTTCTAATATTTTCATTAACTCAAGCTACATGTAAGTGGACTTGAAATCAACATAGACTTCTACAGTCCTACATCATATTTCCAGACATGTTGTGAATGATACTCATCCATATAAAAGTAATTTATGCTCACAAACAAGATTTCTATAAGTTCAGTAGGGTTTATGCATGTGACATATGTTTTTTCTTCTGTTGTCAATGTGTAAAAAGTGACATGTGCTGTGGTTTATATGAAATAGAGATAAACTTAATTAAAGCCAATATCACTTTGTTTAGACTTTTTAGGGAGAAATGAATGAAAGATAGAAAACACACACTGTGAGATTACGGCTGGTTAATAGAGGTTCTGGGTATCTGAGTAAAAGGGTAACCTGTTTTGATGCAAAAATGTTGAATACAAAGTGAAATATCATTTTTTTTTAATACTCCTAGGTAATGAGATTTTTCAGAAAGATATGACAGACTGATTATTAGGAGCTCATCCTCACCCTAAACTCTCCATTGTTACCATCATCTAGTTCCAGTACATAACCTTCCACCCAGCTGGAGGGATGGGCCTGCCAGGCTATTGTCACACTGTTGTTTTCTGCACTGCAGTCGGCTGGTATGATGACTGGGGCATCAGGTGCTGTATTAGACACAGAGGAAAGGAGAAAAGATAAAAAAATTATGTTTTTGTGTGCATGTGTTCCAAACAAGTGTCGTTTCAAAGGTAAGTTACAAAAAAAACTTTAGGAATTTAAGAAAGAGCATTACTAAATTGAGATACTTCATCAATAGTAAGTGTTCTGCCCACGAATATACAAGCAAAGAATAAACAGCTGCTAGTTTTAAGTTTCATACCATTTTTTTTTTAATTATATGCTAAAATAATGTACCTCAATCTCCTAAATTAAGTGCCATAACCTTGACTAAATAATTAGATAGACATAAAACGTCCCTAACAATTGCATACAGACAAGACAGGTCTTTTAGGAGAATAATACTTCCTTCTAATACTTCCTTCTAGCAACAAAATACACATTGTTTTCTACACTAACTTAACAGAAACCATATAGTATTTAAAATTAAAACGGTTTTAGTATTACATTTCAAGGCTAAATATGATGGCAATTTTTACCTTTCAAAATTACAAACATCTCACAAAGAATCACCAAAATCACTGCAGAATTGCAATTAGTTTAAAGAAATAGTAATATGCAGTAGTAAAGAGAGTAAAGGATACATAGAAAATTCAAAGAGAGAGTAATAGAAAAAAACAACAACAACAACAACAACAAATTTTTGTTACATTTGCACAATCATTCCCTTACAAAAATGAACCATGGTAATACATGTTTGACGCAATATACCGAATGTATTTTGGTCCAAAATACCATGGTAACTGACCATGGTATCCCATGTTTAGATTGTCATTCTTTTATAAGGGTTTCCATAATAAAAGTCATTTTGTCAGAACTGTACACAAATATAGAAAGAAGAGGCTTGAATAAGACAGAAAGGAAAATGGGGAAGGGATGTTAACTGTCTTTCAAAATAGATCTCATCTAAATACTTTCAGTGGAAAATACATTCTTTCTGGTAACTTGGAATTTAATGTGAAACAAAATGAATGCTCCACCAAAATTGGAATTTTGACAACACATGTGTCCATCTAGACAGAAAATATACTGGGTTGAAGTTTATATAAAAAGTACTTGTAATATAAATGCATATAACAAATAAATGAAAGATAAAAGCCCCCCCCACCCCCTAAAAAAAAAAAAATCAAAAAGCTGATTACATCTATCGAACAAAAATATTCCAGAGAGACAAAATTTAATTAAGACACGAGGATATCAAGAAAGGAGGAAAAGAAAAAGAGAAATCCAAAATTTGATAAAAAGATGATGAAAGAGGGAAGATTAGAAAAAAAGTGCTGGCGAACATGAGAAGGCGAGAATCAAAGTTAAAAGAACACAGCGGATCACTTGTACACATCACGCTCTGAGGCTGCACCGCTAGGCAGGCCGCTATTGATACGAGTTGCCCCGCCGTACCGTAATCGTATTACTAACATGCTTTCAACGGGGGCCCGAGAGGGTCCGGGGAGTAGAAAACTGTTGGAACGTATAGTTGCGAATCCAATAATCTGGGTCTCTGGCTCGATCAATATTTGGAGTTGGGAAGAGTGCGGCGCAAAGGATATCCTATCACACCGGCCACCGCACATTGGAGGAGACACAACGAGAACTCTGTCCCTCCTCTAAACCAAGATCGTGTCTTTGCATAGGCTAACAGGTGTTAAATATGAGATGGGGATGTTTTAAAGGCTACATTGTATCAATTTAAAGCCCAAGTATAGTTTTGGTAAATGTTTGAAAATGCAATTCTTTGCAATCATGTTTTTTAGATAGACCTAGATGATCTATCAATACCTTGAAAATCACTTGCTCTGAAACTTTTCCATATTTGAGAAAATTACTCAAAATATAAAATGATAGGAGGGACCATTAACATTTCCCGTAGGCAATTTACATACCGCTATAGTGTTCTCTGAAAATTAACACATCACATTTTGTCATTATAAACAATTTTCAGTGGGTTGGATTTTGCTTTTCTGATGTCTGGGGTGACAATAGAATGTCTTGTGAATGATTGATGAAAAAGTTGTCAAATCCACCAATAAAGTTCTAATAATATGGCTTTTTCGTTGTTTGTCAACTATTCTAGACATAAAAGTTATTTATTGGTTTACCTTAATCTTATTTATTTTGTTTTTGACAAGGCAGGATTCATAACAAAGGTGAGTATATCACAATTATGTCACATTCTGTAGAGATAATGTCATCCATCATTTTTAATGGGGTTAACAATGCACATATTAATCAAGTTTTAATGATCTACCATATTCCAGTCATGTTAGTAAACATATTTATCAAATAATGCCATTTTGAATTGATGCAATGATTCTAATAGGTGCTTGTTTTTATTGTTTTCATTTGCCCAATTAAGATGTGATTTTGAAAAAAAAAAGAAAACAAGGTACAGGTTAGCTGCAAAAATATCTTAAAACTGACTCAGAAAGGAATTGTGAGTTCTCAACTAACCAGTGATTTTGTGTCTTTAAACAAACTCTCCAAGCTACAGCTTGTGAGTCAGAACGGCCAATGTAGCGGCTCATTCGAGTCGTCTTCTCCCCGTTTCTAATCAATAACCACATCGACACTTTCTTCGGGTCTAACCATCCCCCACCCCTCAATCCCCCCCCCCCAATAAATCTGATAGGATCAAATGTATACATATCATCGGCAGCCACTTCTAGAGCTTATTGTGGCAGCTTTGCGCTGGTGGCTGACATGGTCATGGGATACATTTCAAAATCAATGAATGGGAAAAATCCTCACGTGCAGGAAAATGTGTAACTATAAACGGCGCAAAATTAATTCGCCCTCGGAGGACTGGTGGAAGCAAAGCTGGTGCAATAGGCAAGGCGTGCATGAGAGATGTAAATGGTGCTGAACACATGCAACTACATGTAAACAATGAAACACCAACACATATATTGTATACATGGAAATGACAAATATACACAAATCAAATTGATGAATGGTTAAAGCAAAATGATACGTGATGAAATGGAAAATAAATCTGTATGAATAAATGATTGTATTCATATTCTGTATTTTCTTGCAGGTTAATAGGTATATATATATGTTTTATGAATGTAGATCAAAGAAGACAGCTTATGTTTACCCCAAAGTGAATATCTGTATGTGTGTGGTGGACTAAGTGTTGTAAATCTTTAAAAAAGATGTATGTATGTTTGCATCATCAATAAATAAAATATTTAAATGAATGAATAAATGAATAAATACATAAATAAGTAAAAAAATAAATGACTGACTGACTGAATGATAAAAAAAATAAGTGAATAAAAAAATGAATAAATCAATCAATAAATTAAGTAAATAAATAAATTAAAAATTTAATTAATGATATTTGTCAACAATTCATTTGTGGTGTTGAAACTAAATTTTAAGCCATGTTCATTTTTTAAAAATATTTTCAAGTATCCGAACATGTGTGTTTCCAATTGTTTTCTTCCATAATTATAATATCTTCTTATAAACGGGTATAAACAGAGGGGAGGGTAAATGAAAGGATATGACATTGCTCCTAGACTGCTATCAGTGTTACTTATGATATATTTTGGTGTCAATGAATAAACCAGTCAGAGATTTTCAGTATCCCATTTTTGTTAACCACCCCTTTGTCTAAGATGACCATTTAGATGTCCGTCTGACAGCTGACTGGAGCCTGCATTCATTAGCTATAAAAGGTCTACAGTGGTCAAGCAGATGACCGGCATAGTCTAACGGAATAACACATGGGGTGGGAGGGAGACAGAACATCGTTTACCCCAGTCTTTCATCCTGGTGTGAACTTTAGACTTGTACAAAAGAGGATTATTAATGATAATGAAACGATGGAAACTGGGAACATTAATGGGAGGGGGCTCTCAACAACTGTTTAAGAATAATACTTATTGTTTTCCTTCCATTTACTTTAAATCATGGCATTATTTGTTTACACCATAGCCTGAATGAATTTTGTGAGCATCTAACCAAATTTTAGTTGGATAGGAATGTGATCATCATGTATTAATCATGGAATTGTGCAAATACTCGTGGGGGGGGGGGGGATGAAATATTTTCTTTCCTTCCACTTTTTGAAAGTATTTCACTAACTTGTTGCAAGAGCTTGCTACCTAAAGTGTAGCATATCCATCTATTTTGAAAGCCTCCTTTTTGGTGGGGGGAGGGGGGGCAGGGGAGGGAGGGGTGTGCATGTTGCCCCTGACATCTCACTGCCTTAGATGGCACTGATGCATCTGTGATGACCATTTGATATACTGCTACAAGCGGTACATCAGTAGGATAAGTCAATGACAACAAGGCCAAGATTGCAAACAGACAGACAGCCAGCTAAAGGCAGCAATTTTAAACATGTATACTCGGCTTTTGACTGGTTAATTTCTAATTTATGACACCTTAATAAATGTAATGGTAATGATACTCTGTGTGTGTGTGTGTGTGTGTGTGTGTGTGTGTGTGTGTGTGGTTGTGTGTGTGTGTGAGTTTTTGTAATCGCTTCAACCGTAGAACTTTTGGCATTAATTTTACTACGTAAAACGCCGACGTACTCTTCCAGGGGGAAACGGTCACGTTTTTAGATCTTGTCGTAATTGAGGTGCTTAGCGGCATTACAACCAGTAAACAAGGTCTGGGGGTATATAGAGAACCCGCAATTGGAGGCTTGTGTACTGTAATGTATATGTCCGCAGTGTCTGAATTTCGTCCTCATATTAATAGGTAAAAATTGCTGTGTGTGTCTCTCGGTATTACCGGTTACAAACAAAACACTCACACAACAGATACACTTAATTAATCAAAATAATTAATTAATGAAAAATCTCGGGGGGGGGGGGGTATGAGAGGGTTCTCAGTTATACCGACCTCAATCAGAAAGAGCATAGTTGGCTCTTTTTGATGAGGTATAACTTCGGATAAACCTTAAACACCTTTATAAACCCTTTGATGCTATAAATGTAAAATATAGTCGAAATCTCGGGGGTACCCCCCCCCCCAATGAGATTGTTCAATTAATTATTTTTTTTTTAAAAGACATTCAAATCTGTTATGTGGTGTGATGACCTTTGGGGCATAAAGCTTTCAAATAAAAAAAATTCCCAAAACTAAACTTGGGCTTTAACTATTTTTTTTCTTATTTTCACAATCAATATCTGTTTTTTGAAGCATGTTGAATGTTGTCAGGATGTTAGTATCATTATCCATACATGTTTAATTACTATCAACATTTATTAACACTAAATAAAATAGTGTACCAAGAAATAGAAGTCAGGCAAGATGAGATAACATCCACTACATTTAGACGGTAAACATGCACAATTTACGGACAAACACTATGATACTAACAATTCAATCACATATCCCGACTGATTTCTACCTTACACAGAAATTGAGCAAATAGTGTAATATAAACTTTTCATATTTACACTCTATGTCAAAATAAAGTATGGAAATTAATTGATGACATTGATAACAATGGCCTGAGCTCAAATTTCTCATCCCACATATTTTTTACGAGGGGAAAAGGCGTTGGGGTAATGTGGTAGAGACAAGCTTGCGAGGACACAATCACCGCATTTCATTCAGATATTCATTCATCTTGATATGGATCTCGCATAAATCTAGAAATATCTCGTCATTATTTCGCAGCTTATTTTGCTGCTATCGCTCGGACCATGTAAAGAGTGCAAAGAGGTTTGTGTGCATTGGCTTCAGGGGGAGTTCGTATATCTTGATGCCATATTCCATATCTAGAAGTGATTGTTAAATTATTACCTTGCTTGTTTAATTGTATCAATATACCGTTACGGCCACATAATCTAGGTAACAATTTGTTTGCAATGTTTATCATCATCTTACCGGAACATCATTAAAAAAAAAAAAAATTAGTGATTTTTGTGAATCACACATTTTTTCCAGACTGCTGGTAGAAATTTTCATGCTTTTACTTTTGATGTGCAAGCTATTTCCCAATTTTACCTGTCACTTATATATACATACACATGTCAATCTGAGCATACTAAAACTACAATTTACAAATGGGGCTTTAAAATATTCAAATACAAGTACTGGTACAGAAATGTTATTTTTTGTTTTTGTAGCAGATTTTCACAATGTTGTCCCAGACAGTTGATGTACTTGCAGAAAGTTAAAATTTTGAAAAATACACTTATTAAAATTGTATGAAAATACAGAAACACATGTGTAATAAAGAGAGTTTAAAGAAAAATAAAAAGAACACATACATATATCTTACCATTATTCATGTCCAAGCCTTAGATTTTATGGGAATAAAGCAGTAATGGAATATTGTGCAGAAAAATGAAATAATAATAAGTATGGATTTGTATTTGATGTAGTTAATACTAACATGAATTGTTATAACTTTATGTATCAAAGTAAGAAAGATATTTGTGAATAAGGTTGCTGTTGCATGTAAGGTTTGTCTTTATAATGAGTTGTCATGACAACAACTAGTGACTGTGAATTAAAGACTTCAACATACACAATGGTTTGGATGAATCTACTTCTGATGTCATGGAAGCAGGCATGCAAATTATATACATGGGGAATGTGACTTCTGCAACACAGCTACAAGCTCAAGCAGAGTACAATTCATTGCAAGAACTAAATGTAAATACAAAGATTTGTACTTTGAGATAAAATGTACTACCTAGAAACTGCATATTAGACAAATTTCCATATTTATCACCAAGGTTAAAAATGAAAAATCTTTATTTTCTTGGGGAAAATGTGGAAATGAATGACTATAATAAACTATATGTGATGAGAAGATGATGAATAACAAACGATACCATGTGAACTAAAGCATGATGCAAAACCAGATTATAGTGATGAATATTAGGGATAGGGGTGGAGAGTGGGGGAAGGGGACATCCTTCTAGTTTTATTATGTGAGGATGGTCCAATTTCTATTCAATAACAGTGGATGTCAATTAGAATAAATCTACGAATGATTCCATTACAATCTCTGCAGAAATGCTGTTAGGTGTGGAGATGTATTGTACCAAATTAAAATTTGGGGTGACAAATTCACATATTTTGACAAATATGAAGATTGTTTTTTGTGTAATTCATGGCATTTCTGAGTTTTATTTCAATGGTTATTTGGCAAATATGTCTTAATACCACATGGAATCTGAAATTTTTCTGTCATAAAACTTTGTAGTGATAAATATTGCTGGGTCTCAAGTTTATACCTTATTTGCAAATTTGTCATTTTTTGAAATTTTGTTGTATTCATTTACTTAAAATTTTCTACTACATTTGTGTTAGGATTTATCTTTAATGTATAGAAACTGATATTAATAGGGAAGCAAGAAATGCATTTGAAATGCATAGCAATATGAACTGCTGGTACATAACAGTTAATCTAAAGGTGGGAACAGTACTATGCTGAACAAAAATGAGTGGGTTTTTTTTGGGGGGGGGGTTAAGGGGTTGTGGATAGGTACACCAAAAATAATCTATGCTGCAACGATCAGGAGCATACTCTCACGTTTCATCTCCTTAAAGTTGAGTCTCTCAATGGCCTGTACCGCTGGGCCACTGTCCAGGGTGAGGTCAAACTCTGGGGCAACTCTGGCCTGGAGGAGTAGCTCCTTATCCCACGACTCCTCTGATAGCTGGGCTCTCTGAACCAGGGCACCAGATACCTATATGAAGGAGGTACAAAATAGGAGAAAAATAGCAATTAATGATCATGAAAATACTTATAGTAGTAAGTAATGCTGTTACTACTACTACTACGACTACTACGACTACCACCACTACTACTACTATTGACTATTACTTTTACTACTACTACCTACAACTACCTACTTCTACTACTACTATACTACTACTACAGTGTTGGAGTCGAGTCTACAAGTTCCGAGTCCAAGCCTGCAGAAATGAAACCTTGCTATTACTACTTCTATTACTTTTACTACTACTGCTACTACCACTACTACTACTACCGCCACCACTACTACTATTACTACTACTACTACTTTTACTGTTACTACTACTACTACTACTTCTACTACTACCATTACTGTTACTACTTTTACTCCTACTACTATATACTGCTGCTACTATTTTGACTTCTGCTACTATTATTTATCAATTATCATATTATTTCTACTTATGATAACTATATCATTATTCTGAATAAACAGTTGGTGCAATGACAATGATGATGATGGCATTCCACATGTATAGACATATACGACATACACACACCACACACACGCACGTATGGTATATATTGCACACTCACAAACACACACCTACACACATACACAAGCGGAGACAATGTAAGGTAAATTAAGCAACAATAATGTTTTACTTGAATTGTGCATAGTAGATGACTATAAATAGTCAGTATACAGTAGTTCAATGAACTGGGAAGATAAGAGCCTATACATTATTATTTTTATTACGTTTATACCAATATGATGAATATCAGTCATTAAACTTTACATCAGAATTTTTATTTTTAGCCCTTCAAAGCCATAAAGGCTATTTTGTATTGACTGATGACGATCATTTGATGACTTTGCATAATTACATGTTTGTTTGTTTTGGTTTGGTTTGACTGTGCATGACGTGTGTACTAAATAGTCAGAATTTTAATGACAGATAAAAATGACTGTTTTAGCATTTAAAACATCACAATATCTAATTCTACCTCAGCTTATTGTCCATGATTTTCTATCAGTGGCGTCAACATCTCAAATTTCCCTAATGGATAACACATTACAGACTAACCCCCCACCCCCACCCCCATCCCCACCCACCAACTATACTCAATCCTTTCCATCATAACAATATCTCCATGCAGAAAATAACAACAAAGGCATGCATCAAAATATTTCTTCTATTTCTGTTTGAAATGAAAATTGACAAAAAAGTGCTTGAAATAGGTGGGTAGGCAAAAGAATCGCTCGAATCAATGTGTTGGTGGAGAAAAAAAAGACTGACGTAAAGACGACGAGATGGCGGGGGAAATATGAGTGATGCCTTTTGTTGCCTAGCGATGAGTCATCACCGGTATTGGTGTACGCTTGTGCTTCTCCTCAATACCTTGGAGTGGAGACCACTAAAGTCTAGATGCTCTACAGTTTTTTTTTTCTCCCAAAGCTCTTCATATAGTTCAATAAAAATAAGACCATCCTTCCATTCTCTGCCAACATTAATCTTAGGTTGACTTTTGGCGACTTGGCGACTGAAGCTCTCCCTTGATGATAAAGATTTTTTTCTCTCTCCTTGTCTGAAGGTACATTGTACGCGTTCTAATATTAAACTTGTTGCGCGAGCGTGGCAGAGCCGAGTGGTCATTACGGTCTCTCTCTCGTGCGTTTGCGAGATGAACGTGATTATAGAGCTATTTATTATTTATCCCGTCCGCCCGGAACCTGTGTTGGGATTACTCATTACTCTGCGATACAAACGGCTCTGCTCTCCTCGATAATAAATTCCATGATTTTATGTCTGAGGCGAATCATGCTTGAAGTCCTGTAATTATTACGGATTGATGTTAATATTTTGTTTCTCTGAGTCTGCCTTCTCCTTGCAGACCTTCGGAGCCACTGAATGCTTATATTGCTCATGAATACCAGATAATTAGATGTATACACACAAAGCCAAGGCCATATATTAATTTCAAGACTGAGTGAAATCGAGGCAGGAGGATGAAATTACATCTATCAGTCATGTTTCTGGAAAATATGCCACATCTTGCCTACCGATCAAACAAATAGATTCTTTGACATTTTGCTTCAAAGTATTTACATGATTGCAATGAATGTATTAGCCATGCAGTATGGAAAGTGAATTTTGTAAGTGCCATTTTGAAAAAAAAAAATGTTTGTGTATCAAACAACATGAAGAGAATAACTCAACATGATACTACACATATTTAACCCTTTTTCTTTCCGGATAACTGCATTTTAGAGTTTAAATTTCTTCCACTGACGATGGTACACCCTAGTGATATCAATACATCATGTATGTTTTTCAGCAAGGGCAGCACCTGGATAAAATCTAAAAGAGGGCAAAAATGTCAAAAAGACCTAAATTTCATGAAATACATTGCGAATTCTGTATTTCGAAAATTTCAGGGGGTGGCTGTCCCCATGCCTCAGCCAACCTCCCTCCCCCAGCACCGCCTGGTTCTCAGTAGAAAAACAGAATGATAGTACATCCCATATATGAACTCGTACCTACAGGCAATTTGACCTACTACACTACACATGCCCACGCCAAGAAATTTGGAACACTAACCCATCTGAAAATCTGCAAAACATCTCGTATTTTCGCAATTTCTAATTCCATACTTCTTGATCCCATCACACCCACACAAACTGGACTACTTTGATACAAGACTCTAACAACAGCATGCAAACCCAAATTGTAATACCACTTTGATAATTCGCACCTTCTACTGAACTTTTGTTGACATTTACAGATAGTCACCTTCTCTATTTAATCATATATGACCTAATTTGTTTGTTTGCTTGCTTATTTTTGCAGGGAAATGACAGGATTGGAAGCATGTAGTCTCCACTTAAGCAAATTGTCACTAGAATCAGGTTACTGCTCTGAAAATTGCATGATCAAGTATTTCCTCTTTGTAGAATAACGATCATATTTGTAAGAAATTGCCAGTATACTTGTTATGTTTCAACTCATTTGGTTCCTGAGGCAGTTTTGATCCCTTCTCCCAATCATATCACTGACCTTTAAATACTCTGCAAACAATAAATCCTGAATAATTTAATGTATAGGCCAAACCAACGACCAACTTGTCACAGAACTGCCCTGTGCTTATGATGAAGAGCAACGTTTTGATTCTAATATGGTGACCGAGGACTTTACGAATGCTCGTTACAGGAAATATGCAATCTTAAGCAATATTGCAAACATGTTGCAAATTATTTCCATGGCAATTTAAATGCACAATTACCGACACGCACAGGTACATGTATAAAAGGAAGTTAATAATCTGGAGGTCAACTACTAAATGGAACTTGCTTGAATTGAAGCTGTTCAAAGACTGTTTTGTACGATTGCAACTGTTGATTAATCATGATATTTTTACCTTTGTGAAAGTAAACTTGAATTACAATTACAAATTTACATGCAAAATGCATTTTGTACTCCAGGTGTTTTCTAATAACGATTCTCCCAAATTATGTCATATTTTACTCATGTGAAAGGCTGGACCTCTTAAACATGCATTTGGCAGGCGGACTCATGTGACCTTACTTAACTTTCACTGGAATACCACAAGCTCTAGGGCATGTCCAATAGTGTGTCACAGCCACACGATTCATCTGGTGCCCCGATGATTGACAGCATACCCAGAAACACAGCCATGTCTCTTTACAAGACTTTTGAATGCTAATCATGTTGTCTTCGAAGGCTTTTTTCTCATGTGTATGGTCATCCAAGGGAAGTCCTCCCTGACATCAAGTTGGTTTCAATCAAATCAGAAAAATGAGAGAAACATATCAATAAAAGTTTGGCAAAAATCCACAAAAAAATAACAGAGTTATGAATTTTCAAAGTTTTAATTTTGTGACGCCATATGCGAGCAGCTTCCCCATATGTCATGTTATATAAATTCCACCAATTGTAATTGAATGGATTTTTTTCCAAAGAAGCATGTATGAAATGAATAATAATATTTCTGAATAAAATCATGTTCAATTTTCCACGAAAATGGCACCTTATGGAATTAATATAACATGAGAAATGGGGAAGCTGCTTGCATTATAATATGACAACACAAAATTAAAACTTTAAAAATTTATAACTATATTACTCTTTGGTGGATTTTCGCCAAACCTTCATCAATAGGATTCTCTCATTTTTCAGCTTTTATCAAAATCAACTTGATGTCAGGGTGGAGGTCCTCTTAACCCGTTGGTTACGGGAACCGGATTTGCCCTGTGTTAACTCTATGAGATTTTCAGAATCTCGGAGGTAACGGGTTAAAGGTAAATGACATGATTGGGGGTAGTCCTCAACTTGGGCTGAAACTACTCTAGAATCAAGTAAACTATGCAAGGATTCTCCTGTGAAAATTTTGTAGTCAAACGTTGACTCATTCTAAAATAAACAATGTCAATATCACTCGTAGCACGGAAACCTGCTGTGTGGCTCTCTATGGGGCTTATTTTTATCGTCCCTGGATAAAATTAACATACTCCTATGTTTCTGCTTGATTCTCTTTAAGTAAACAAATTACAGACAAATCCTTCCAGGTGGGTGATCCACTCCTGCTACTGTAAAGTTGGTATATATTTCAACTCATTTGGTTCTTGAGGCATTTCCAAGTGTTCCCAATCATGTCACTAACCTTAAACTCTTATTGCCATGATTGCAATCATGATTACGCTGTCGTGTGAAGACAGTCAGTTAGCTGAAACCAATCACAAGTTTAATGAGAATCGTTTACATTTATATCATTTGGTGCAGAAGGCCACCATAATTGTCCAATCAACTGGAGCTTTTAACTCTGTCCTTTCATTTACTGTTATTTACATGTTCTGAGGAATGTGTTTATGTCACCTTGATGTCTGTTTGGGGTTACAGCTGGACTGACATTTACTGGCTGCTGTATTAGAAAGCAAATGCTAGTTGATAGTCCATTTCTTGACGACTTTGTCTTGTCATATTAGGCAATGTTAAAATGCTATAGTGATTGAACACGCTCAAGCGATAAGGCCATGGAGTGTCATTCCTTGTACCAGCGAAACTTTTATAACTAACCTTCAAACCTCGGTGCAATCATGGACCTAGGTCCAAGGTGCAATTAAAATATAGCAATGATAATATGCAGGGTTAATTCAAATTAAGTCCATAAACTAAAGGTTCAATATGTTCTTATGTTATATACATCATAACCAAGAACGGTTTCATTTGTCAAAATATCTACAGTGGTTGAAAATAGAGAATATTTTAGATAATATGCAGCCTAAATTAATAATTAATTAATTTTCAATTCACTCATGTATTGATATTATGTAGGGTGTGTAACATTTGCTCTGGTGACAATTGCTCTTGCAATTATTTCATACACTAACCCTAACCTCAACCCTAACCCAAACCCTAAGGCAAGCCAATTCCTAACCCTATTCTGAACTGGAAACCCAATGGCAAACCTAACCCTAAGTCCTCTCAAAATATTGTCACCGGAGCAACTATTGCCGGAGCATATATGTCGGCAACCCATTATTTGAGATTAAACTTAAACTGACACTTTGGCCCCTCAACTTTTTTACTAGTTAACAAACTTGGTAAATGATGATGATGCTGACGTTGCTGAAAATGATACTAATGACAACAATGACAATGATGAGCATGACGATGGTGGTGCTAGTAGTGATTGTTGCTCGTAATAAATTATTACTTTATTTACTTATCTGTCTTTTATTCATTTAGTTATCTTTTTGTGATTTATCAATTTATGTTTTTTTTACTTGATGACTGGTCAGATGGATCTGGCCTGTGGGTCATTATTTAACCTGTTGACTACGGGAACCGGATGTGCCCTGTGTTAACTCAATGGGATTTTCAGAATCTCGGAGGCAATGGGTTAAAAACCTCTACAATACACCATGACAGAATTACCATGAGGAATGCAGCAGGGTCGCTCTCCTTCATAACTTCTATGCTGTATTCCAGCAGCCCCGTCGTTTGTTTCAGTTTACTGCTGCACTGACCGATGTGGTTCTTTAACATCTTGGTCTTAAATTCCTTCTCTCGCTGCACCTGTAAGGACAACACAGGGAAAAATAACATGAATGTCAAAAGGGGACATTTTTTCATGAGTCAGAAAACAGTCTCTTGAACTCTCTCCACCCCCATCTCTTCTATCCTCTCTGACTTGTGATGCCTGAGGACACTCTTTAACTCTGTCAGTACCATTGCAATCAAATTTGATAGATTTTAGATGTGATATTCTGATCTGAAGTACAGTTGATAACACACATACAAAAGAAACACACACATATACACACACAAACATACACAAACATACACATATCCCAACACAAAAGACACAGACATACACACAAACATACAGATAAGACAAACACAAACACAGATAGACAAAGACACAAACATACACAGACATACACACACAAGCACACGCACACACACACAAACACAAAAACATACTCGTCAACACAGCAGTAGGGCTATATCTTGGCCATGAACTGGAGTTTGGCAGAGAAATGTATAAACATTGCAGGCCTACATTCTGCATGTGAAATGTGCAAAAGAAAAATTTAATTCCTCAGGCAAGTAGACCCTGCAGAGTGCAGAATTTATTGTGTTTACATAAAACTTTAGGTGTGGTCAGTTACTACCTCCATGGGTGTAGGCTCGGACTGCCTAATGCTTGTATTTTTTCAAGTATCTGACCCTTTCTAACTGGATCTAAAGGACTAGCCTGAAAAATAATATTAATCAAAAACAAACAAACAAACAAACAACAACAACATTTGTGCTTACCAGTACTTTGAAAATTGATCTTTCTACTATACACGTAGATGGACATGCAACCATTTCCAAACTGTTATGAAATGGAGCTCAGGAACAAGCAGATGTTGGTGTGAAATTTAACTTACATGTGACATGGGCTTGTTTACCAAGAAAACTTAAATTTGAGGATGATGTTAAGACAATAATGAAGGATCAACTATCCAGTTGTCAGTACATAAAATTTGTCAGAATAAAATATAAGGCTAATGAAACTGAAGTATGAGTTTCCCGTCACATTTTTTCCAGCCTATAACGAGGGAACTATTTCATTATTCATTACTCATTATTATGCAGGATTTCATTATTTCAACCTTTTATGAAGATTAAATGCACGTTTGTTCATCCCATTTGCACATTTCCAGTTTGCTAACCCAATACATATACAGTGGAACCCTTTCAGTGCATTTTTCTCGAGACTACGTTCTGCCAGGAACAAAACACGAAAACGCATGTTCCAGCACACATGCGCAGACTACGTTCTGCTTGGCACCCGACGAAATATAGTCTGCAGCACCATATCACTGTGTACAACGATATGAAATGAACCAACTGGGGATCAACAAAATACAAACAACATTGGGTTTGTTTTTTGACTCATTTCTGAGACTCGTTTCCTACCAAAACTTCCAAAACCAACTATAAATGTGATGCTTGTAAAAAAAAAATTCAAAATAATGAATAATTTTCAGATTTTTGGCTGCTAACGAGGCCCAAAAATTGTAACGAGGGAGGGTGACGGGAAACTCATACCTGAGTTTCATTAGCCTAATAAAAGCAAAATTGTAGTACTGACACAAAGACTTATGACAAAGAAAGGGATAAAATATAACTACATCCGGTTATATACACTACCTTCACTGGGAATTGAACTTGACTTAATTAACAAAGCTAAAAAAAAATAAAAAATAAGATTTTCAGCAAACACTAAAGGGGGGGGGGGGGTGCATTTTAACCCAACAATTTATCATATATCTCTGGATACATTTCTTATATCAACAGAGACATGTATGCAGATGGAGGGAGCCAGTTCCCAGGCATTAACGATAGGTTACCATAGTTAGCAGGAATCAGGTGAAGGCCAAGGCATTACACCGTGCCAAATCACGACCCACTTATTTGATTCGCCACTCCATCCTTAGCCTTTTGACAAGGCATTGTGGGTGTGGGTTGTCCCTCACGCCATTAAGCCTCTGAGCTGTAGTTGTATCTCGTGCGCCTAAAAAGAGACTAATGGGCAATTCCAGCGTTACGGACATTACATTTCAGAGAGTTTTTGCAACTTCAAAAGGTCATTAGGATAACACAACCTTTTTATTATGAACTCACAAAATGGAATCACACACATATGACCCTAAATTATATACAGTGAAAGTTTCCATCCATTTCATCATTTCGTGTGGTAGTTACTGGACAAAATGTATGCCGTTACGGACATTACATTTTTTGGACACAGGTTTTTGCATGCCTGTATGCTCATTGACTAAGTCTGTGAGTTAAGCACCACCAGTTAACCAATTTAACTAATCAAATGAAAGGTAAGGAAGTGTTAATAAGATAAAGTTAATTTAGTGAAACAGATGAATCATGTTCCCTCTACAGCCATATTGCTGGCCGTTACCGGACATTACATTTGGCGTTACGGAACATTACAGATTGTTCCACTTTCAAAAGTGGTTTAAAGGGTCACATGATTGTATTTAAGATTTTTTGGTTCTTTAGTTTGTAGTACTGCCATAGACATTTTAAAAATGTTACATAGCACTTCATCGATATCGTTTTTAATTTGAAGTTGCCAATTGAGGAGTATTTGGGGTATACCTCCATATCTTATTAGTTTGTTAAACTTTTCATAGTTAAATCAAAAGGCTAAATCTATTCTGCAATGGATCGGTGATCTGTAATAACACTGTAATCTAGCCCTTTGACTTTTGTATTGTGATCAAATGCCGTACATCATAAAAAATGTGTCATTACAGAAGCGTTACGGACATTACAACTTTTCATTCATATCAGTTTAGGACATCCATACCCATGACTGGCATAACCATCATCTAATAAGCTGCTTTATTCTAATTAAAAAATGCATAATAGTTCAACAAAGATTCACATGTGTTTTTACACAATAAAGGATGTGCTTTTTGTTTTCAGACGTACATTAATGTCAATGTCAGAAAGGTCTGTTTAGAGAATATTATCATATTCTGCTCATATCAGCTATGGAAACCAGATTTTGTTCCTGTATCCATTGTGGAGGGTAGCAAATAACTTCTTCTGCTTTCTTTGCTGTGCTGTGTACAAAAGAAATTCATGATCTGGTCTTTTCAGAAATTTCATACTGCATCTATTCAGAATGGATCCTTCTTGACCTCAAGTACTTGAGATTTTTGTCTTAAGACAGGTTCAAGATCTTACCACCATTGAAACCTGGAACCAAAGAAGTTGGTGGAAAAAATATTAAGGGGGAAAATTGCATGTAAAAAGATACTTTAGGTCATTTGAGGGTAAAAAGTAAATGTTTTTCACGTTTTTGAAACACGTAAGAACCTTGTATCTTTATACTTTTTGAGAGAAACGCAATATGGGCCCAATTTGGCGGGCAAAAAAGGGCCATTTTGTGTAGACAAAATTTTCACCAGCACATTGAAATGGTTGTTTAGTATTCACAAATAGATTTTATCTCACTTTTTGTTTCTTCATTAGTCCTAGCATATTCTTGTCCAGTGAGACTGTTTTGCTGTAATTACTACATCTTTACATGTGGCCAACTACACGAATACCCTTGCCGTGACAATATAATACCCCCAAAAAAGCCCATTTCAGAGTGATGCGCCTTTGAACGCCGCTTAAACATCCTGATAGGAGCGCTAGAATGCCTGAATTTCCCCTCGTTATGCAATAATTTAATTGGCTTCGAGCTGTATTTAGGATTGATTTTACTTGTGAATGAAAAACGGCGAAAAATGCAAAAAATGCTACCCCAACCCCAAAGTGTGAAAAAAATCAGGCCATTGCTTAAAAATTATTTCAGGAAAACCATCATGCCACAGCCCTGAATTTAATCATATTATCAATACTACTTCCCATAGTGAATTGATTTCTGATACAGTAGCCTCATACTTTTTCAATAATTTTGTAACGAGTTCAATTTACTGATTTTGACCCAAATATCAAAACACACCCTGTACAATCTACTCAAACAACCCACTTCTTATAATACATTTGGAATGCCAAAAATGCTATGCATAGCATTAGTTGTGGCTATTCCTGGAAGCCTCCAGCCACACTGTCAGGTGCTAATAGCAACCTTGTCAGACAGATGTATGCATAATGTGTATTTACTATGAACTGGTCTTGAAGGCAACATTGTCTTAGTCTGGCTTCTAGACATGCTACATGTACATTAACCATGTCTCTATATTGAATAAGGAAACTACTAATCTTTCACTGCTCGAATAATACAAGTTTGATAGTTAAAGTAGTTTGTCCGGGAGGTAAAACAGTCGCAGAGTTAGTGTACTATGACCTCAAAAAAGTTGCATGGTCTAGAATGTAGACTACATATGCCCAGTAGCTTACACTGCAACAATACCCAAACAAAAAAATTAGACATATCTAAAAAACAAAGGCAATTTTGGCATTTTTACATTCAAAATGAGGGGATCAGCACAAAATTCAGTCTAGAAAAACATATCTTTTATTATGAAAACATAAGTTCATATTTGGGGATTTGGCAGTCAAATGGTGGAGTAGAAGCTTGAACCTTGTCTTAAATCTCTACATGAAAAAGGACCCCATTGGAAGCTATAAAGCAGGATGGTTGTTCC
This sequence comes from Eucidaris tribuloides, assembly GCA_001188425.1. Lineage (NCBI taxonomy): Eukaryota > Metazoa > Echinodermata > Echinoidea > Cidaroida > Cidaridae > Eucidaris > Eucidaris tribuloides. The sequence goes on along the minus strand of JZLH01S0634574.1, from coordinate 10,794 downwards.
TCTTCTCATCCTCCTGATATTCTCCAGCATCACTGAAAACGAGTACACTTGCTCAGCTTGATAAGCAGTTGCTGTGTTTGCAGCATGCAAACGATCAGGAGGGCATGCGGGAGTAGTACAAGTACAGACAAGGCTGTAGAGATTAGTCAAATCAAAACTAAAGTGAAATAGTGCATTGTTGCTGAAGTAATGTCTACATTAATGTTAATATAAGTTACAAGGTATCTACTATGACAGATTCACCATTACAGTGTTGAATCCAAAGTATTTGGACTGTAATCATGCAGCTACACTTGATATACAAAATTGTAATGTCCGTAACGCGTTGGTTGTGTAATGTCCGTAACGCTTTTTTGGCAATGAACAATGCAAATTCTCGAAAAAATTTCTGGATATGATTGTGTGATATCACATTTTAGCTTGCATTTGAAATTAGAACAAAATTGGACCAAAACATAGTGTACTGCTAAAAACTTTTATATCGAAAACGTTACGTACATTACACTTCCGGCGAGAGGGAAATCAGAAAAATTGAAATAGCCATTTTTCAGAAAAGATTTATTCTCTTGCGTATCCAGCAGGATGATGTTAAAATGAGTCCTCACGCTTTATTTGGCATAGAAATAATCCTGAAAGTCATTTATAGTGACAATTTTTCACATTACAAGAAATAACTGCAAAACACACTGAATTTACATGCAATGTCTTTACATAATCACTTTATTTCAATAGCTCAAAAAATATCTTTTCCGACTTGAGCCGCAATTTTTTCATTAGGTCATTGTTGATGTGACCCTTCCTGAATACTTTCCAGGGTAAAACAAAGTTTTCCTTGTTTTTTATTTTCCACCCTTGGGTAACATTTTGCGTGGGAATTGCCAATTATAATGCCTACACTCCTGGCGCACCGAGAGATTGGCCGTTCACCACATAACGCCTTTTCTATCTTGCACTGACCGCAACCAAACTAATTATATATGCAGGACAGATCTTGGAGCTCATATGGACCGATCATGAATATTCATTACATAATCGCTTTGTTGCCCAATCCACGTTACGGACCGGTTTCAAATCGTACAGTACGTGAATATACGTAGGCGCTACTGTTTGAAATGGCAAGCTATTTCTCGTAACACTAGAAGGAATTTGACTAAATAGCTATTTTAGTCATTGCAGAATACCTCGTAATTGCAAAATGTAACAAATCTAAGTCGCGAAAAGTACATAGTCAACGTTGATAACACAGTTTCAGAAATCTATTCACCTACTGTAAACATGGACGCGTCCATCGTTAGTGCATAGCACATACTGCGTGCAGTGTGCGGAGATATCTCTACGTGTGTACACTGAACCTACACTACGATCAGTGCGTGTTACTATGCGAATGAATCGTGAAAGTCTGATTCTGATTGGCTGCAACCGTTTGGTTGCAAATTTTGACTGTGAAACAAGGTTAAAAATAAAAATTCGATGCAGAATATCAAAGGCTCGGGGCTGCGCCCCTCGCGTGCTTTGTCACTGGGGTTAGCGCGGTTAGTCTCGTTCCAGGCGCTAGTTGGTATTGCGCTGAGGGGGAAATTCATTCACCCCGAGGCCTTGATCAAAGGCTACTCCATCCTTGACTCATTGAGCAAAAGAGCACACATGAGACAGATACCCCATCTACACTGGCAGTTACCCCGCTTCAGGTCCAGACTTGAAGCGGGGTATCTCCCAGTATAAACAGTCAAAAAATATTTAGCCTGAGCTAAAGTTAGTCAGTTCTAGGAGGTGGCTCAGGTCCGCATCAGGACCGAGCTTTCGTCAGTATAAAACATATCTCGATTTAAGCTCGGTCTACATTCAATGACCCATGAAACATACCTACATATTGATAAACAATTTTCTCACTTATGGGAAGCACAGCTGAGGGGGGTGATAGGTTACCATGACAACTACTCCAGTCTCGCAAGCTACATGGGTAGTTGAGAATGGCAGTATAAAACGACTTATCCCGAGCTAAAGTTACCCCACGTCAGAAGCGGGCTAAAGTCGTGCGCAGTATAAAAAGGTTATCAGAGAGTGAAGAAAGAAGTGGAGTGATAGGTGAAAAACAAAATCAAAGAACTTGAACGAGAGCTGGAGAGTATAACATGAAATGAGTCATTGATAAGTTCACATACTGTATCCAGTCAGTGACTATATCATAATCGTGGCAGTATTATATGACTTCTGATGCTTCTGCGATCAGAACGTCACGTCCCGGTAAATAACTTCCCAAATAGGCGATCTGAGATATTATCTGGAGAGCAGGGGGTATTTCAACTGTCACGTTGGAGCGTCAAGGCAAGCAAAGACGGGATTGGTGTAAAAAAATAAAATGGAATCCCCATGAAACGCTGGCATGCCATCTGCCTGCTTGAAGGGGTGGGACATCTGAGCAAACATTGTCATATCAAGAAGTGAATATCTTCTGATGCAATCACGATGTTATGATATAGTGGTGACAAAGTGTCATATCTGTAACTGAAATTTCCAGAGAAAGGAATAAACACAGTGCATTGTTAACTCTTTGTTCTACTCAATGTCGACCAAGTCGATAATGTGTGTTGGCATACATTATAATTAATATTCAATATCCAATTAATATTGCCACACGGTACATGTAGCATGGTAGACATAGAATGCATTATGTGCACCTATTTTGTAGTTCTTAATTTCTTGCAAAAAAAAGGTGTTTCTTATTGAATTTCTGAGAAGAAAAAAACATATTCTCTTGAAGAACAGGATAGCAAAGGGGTTTCAATACAGTAGATTATGGGAAAATAAAGGGAAGTTTCTAATTGATCTTGTCAGTGACTAACAATCTACGCAGCCATAACCTTTTTTTTGGGGGGGGGGTGGGATGGGTTCTGTTTATCTGTGATCATGATAAACTAAGGTAATTGATTGGAAATCTTCAAAACTACACATCTTCTTACCTCGGTGATGAATGGACACATTTATCACGGCATAGCAAACAGTTGGGGCCACAATGGAAACGCATATTTGAAGAGTACTGGAGCTCCATACTCTACATTTTTCCTTAAAAAATGCTCTGTAAGCAAAACAGCACTTTGCACTTTTGCAAAAGAAAACAAAATGTCTTTGCATATATGTTTTGTTTTGATGTATTTTACAATAATGTATAGGGTAGGCCCAATCCAGTTCTAAAAGTATTTATTTACTTTCTTATTTATTAATCTATATTTCTATTCATTCATTTGCTTATACATTTAGTTATTTATTCATGTATGGTTCCAGAAGGCCGATATAATGGTTCATACATGTAGCAACTCACCATGACATTCACTATCAATGGGGGAAATAAGATGCTCGATTTATGAATTGCCATTTTCCAAAAGGACACCTGTGTACATGGCTCGTCAAAGACTTGGGGCCACTTACGAGAAATTGTTCTGACAACAATGTCTTGGAGACTGTTTCAGACCTTAGAAGCTGTGTGGATGAAGCTATCTGTCTGATGAGTTTTTGCAGCAGGAATTGAGACAGCATGATGTGGAGTAAAAGTACTCTCCCTGGTCACACGCCTCCATTCTAGGGGCAGAGGGAACATTTCATTTAAGTCTTTTAGACACTGTTTGGCATGCATTTTGTACAGAACACAAGAAACTGTGACCCGATGCCCATGAGTGGCTATGAGTTAATCTTGGAATAGATACATTTTGGTGAGCAGTGGCTTCATCAACCCTAATAACTTTTGATTATTTTTTCATTTACTGTTTTATCTAACTTCAAAATTGAAGCCACTCAGCAACTAACTGCATTTTGGAAGTATTCATCAGGATGTTCACAAAATCTAGCCTTTCATTGCCACTGATGAACTGAATATGAAAAATTTCAAATTTGCTTCTGGCACCTTGAAAATATCTGTTATTGTCATTGCCATTATCATATTTCAATGTACATTAACACATTGCCAGTGTCATATACATGCTTTGTTATCTATCAGGATTCTCAAAACATGTTCTCATTATGGGCTTGAATACAAAATTCAAAATAGTTAACATAAACAAACATCTTCCCTACATTACACATGAACCATGCCCATAATTTAATATTTTCATTCGGGTCTTTAAGATCGGGTCTTTACATTAAGTCCACGGCATAAAATGATCAAACTACAACACCTGCCTGTCCGATCTGTCATTTGCGTTAACTGTTTCCCCCGCAGCTCGTACTCAGATCAAGTGTAATAATTAAATTGTAGTTGTTCATCACCTTCCTACGACGACACTACAATAGATCAGTCATGCAATGTTTAATATCAGTCACTTCGTATCAAGCACTATCCCGTTGTGCCGGAAAATAAATGAGCCACAGCGAAAGTAGTCACAGTTTTTTTTCCGCGGCTCCCCTTTAACCTTTTCAGTGATTAAAGTACAGCACTCGGTGAGATTCAAATCGGTCATGGTTGTTTTCCAGTTTTTCAGTTTGACGGTCCCCCTGACACATAAAAACAAAGCTGTCACATTCAACACAGGAACATGTTCACCGTGAATATTTGTTTTTGACTGGGGCAGTGAAGGTATTTAGAGCGTTAATGATGCTTTAGAAAGAACGTATCTGGGAGCGGTGAGAAATGCCTAATATGCTACATGGCTGTTTGTCATAACACACACATTACTGCATCTGTCATTCAATTTATCCTGAAAGTAGGTCGAGCAATGCACACACACACACACACTTGATGCAATGCAGGAATTGACATGACAAAAACAACCAAACAAACAAACAAATAAACATATGACATAAAAAAGTTAAGTGACAAATTTTTGTTCTTCCTGCATAATGTTGCGCTATCATGTTATTACACTACCATCACAATTTCTAGTATGCATGTTGCGTAATTATATCACAGTGTAAATGTTACATACAGTACATCATGGAATAATAATTAGCCTAAATAAATAATCCATCCACTGTAAAATTTAACTCAAACTAATGTGTACTTTCGATGGCTGAAGGCACATAAAGATGACAGTTCCATCATGTATCTTTTCACCAGTTTTTCACCAGCCCTTTCCCCGTGAAAAAAAAATATGACTTGAAGACAAAATATCATCAGATTCTTCCAAACAAACAAGCAAAATGACATCTTTTAGCACATTAGATGAATATTACATCCATATTTGCATATACTTGGATGTCTCGAAAGTACTCTGGAAAGTGAAACCATGCATTCAAAACATTATATTGGATTAAGCTAATAGCCCATTGCAATAAGTGTTTATTTACATGAGGATCATCAAGATTTCAACACCATTATCCATATCATCTATTCCTACAACATCGTTCCCTCATTGTACTTTTAGCGATGCCGGCCCTAGTTCGGAGAAATAAATATATCTGACAGTGATACATGACAGTGTTGTCATCAACGACGCATGATCTGGAAAGCGCTGACCAGAACAAATGTTATCTGCTTGATTAGTTTTCACTATAGATTCTGTGATCGGTGGGCAGCGGGCACGTGTCCGTTCTCGCATTGGTAAATATCCTTTATCTTTTCCCCATTTGACTGGTCACATGTGTACCTTCACTGACCAGAGAGCAGGAGGTACCGGATTAGAAAGTGCAGAGAGATTAGACAAATTGGGGTCCCACCCGTGAACGACATGGGGATATCGGGCAAGGTAATGGCCGCTTCGGGGCCGTAATGATCTATCTACTACTGCAGCAGTGGAGGCGTGCAGACTTGTTTACGATGATGGACACGATTGATCAATAAACAAATAAAGATCTACAAGGCATTCTGCAGCCTTGCGGTTTTCAGGTGAAACTATAGTGCAACTGACATGTTCAGCCAAGTATTTGTGCAGAATGTAGCATAATTTCTACAAGAAATGTTGAAAGAACTTGTTGATAAACGTAACACATTGTTATTTTGTTGTATGGGTTTCTACACTTTAATGACAATATACTCTTGCATTTCGAAAACATAATACAATTAAATAAGCTAATTTGAATTGACAGTATATTTCTTAGCTTAACCTGAACTCCTAATTTGTATTTAATAATTGTTTTAACAGGTAATTGCTTTCTTGGTATCATAATTTCAATACTACTTCTGCTGAAATGCATTTGATAGTAATACTCAAAATACAGAAAACATAAAAGCAATGAAAGATATATAAGGCGATATTACAAACTGGTATAGATGACTGCCTGGTCTGTATCGATACTGAAACGAGCAATTCCACTCACCGGTGGCATAATAAACGTATTACCAACACTTAGTTGGATACAAGTAAATATGGACTAAGGATGGCCTAGATTCATTAAGGCTTAATTGATTATCTCCCATTCATCGGAACTGTCGGCATCGTCAAAGAACAGCTATATAGGTCAGTTTCATCTGCACCTGTCTGTAACAAACACGGTATTACGACTGCAATAAACTACGAATAGGAAATACAGGAAGACGTGGGGCATGTTCATCCCCCTCCCCTCCTCATCCCCCCCCCCCCAACCACCACCACCACCTGCTTACACAACTGGAAGTTTTGAACTTATATTACAGTTGGAAAACAGTTTTTTTTTTTTTTTATGTGTAGCTCACAATCATTCAAAAACATTTAATAAAATGGGACCCTGGTCTGACTGACCCCAACCTCACCCTCCTTTATCAGAAAAATTCTGAGTCCACCGCTGAGTAACCACTGCATTAATTCCAGATTATATGGCAATCTTTCCTCACTTGATTTGTTACAAATAATCACTAATAAGCATGTAAAATTTATACATTGAATCCAAGCATATCAGTAATTAACGGTAAATCATGAAACAAAATTAGCCTGACCATCCCTCGGCCGTGACTAACGAGGACTACTGGAAATGTACCGCGGCAAAACTATGCCGTACGTAAATTGGGGTTTGCATAAACATGACGGCGGGTCGGAATTCCTCTCGAGTCCAATTGCTAGGCCTAATTAACTCTTGAATAATATCAATATTGACACAATATGGTGTTGTGCCGACATCGGTGGTTAATGCCGATCTATTAAGCCTAATGTAGCGTATCGTTTTTGAAATGCTACCGCCCTAATTGAGATTCTGCCGTGACACTGCATGCACAGTGGATTTCGGATAAAATCTTTATTATTAATGGCTTTGGATATATATATATGGTACATATTAAATGAGAGACTGTATTAAATTGATAGGCTATATGTTCTTGTCTGAATATTGTAATTATTGTAGATTAATACAGCCATAAATCTGAACTTTCGTGAGCAAATCACTTGGCATTTGAAAACCAGTATGTGCCATCTTTCACAGATGAAATAAAACACAATTAATATTGAGTACCCATCTGTTCTGGCTGAGAACTGGTCAAGGAGTATTAAAATAAACCTACACAGATTTAACCAATTACAATGAATAAGGTATAAGTACTTAACACAGTGTACACATTTGTTTTATGGTAAAAAGTAAAATTGTCTGATTTGTCTCCTATTGTGCTATTTTGGTAGATATACTTTATACGCTGAATATTTCGCGGTGATTTTATTTTCACGAATTTCGCGACTTTATGAACGCAAAAATTTTCACTTCACGATATTCCTGTACAAAGCGAATGCAAATGCAATAAAATCAAGAAAATATACTCTCGAGAATTCGTCTCGAGGCAAAATCATGAAAATGTATGTACACAAAATATATGGCATATACAGTATATCATCTATTAATACTCTGAAACTCACAAGCTCTGAAACGCTTTCATTTTTGAAAACCTGATGTAACACAACAATGTCTGGGGCTCAACTTTACAATAAACCTTATCTGAGAAACTAGCAGCACGGCGGACCATGTAGCTCAAATTTATTTAACCTGCAAACATTGTTAAATGATGCTTTAATGTTTAATGCTTTTTTTCCACATTCATGCAGAGGTTAACAGCACAAATGAGGAACACAAGCTGATCAGTCTCTAGTCTACCACTCACATCCTAAAGAAATGACTCTTCCTATCTTTTTCCAATCATCACACATCTATATCAGCACACAGATATCTCACCAATGAGTTCACCTCAATTTTAGTCACCTGCACGAAAACCAAACAGCCATCCCATCTATCACTGATAGCCCGGTAAATTAGAGTTAACAATGCTTACAAGAAAATTACGTGCCGTTACCACAAACTATTAGGGTTCCGATCCTCCCACCTAGGAACTATGACTCATACCACCTTATTAATTAGCCACGAGCATAATTATAAGTTCAATGCATGGTCTGCATGTAGGCTGAATGGGCAAGGTTCTTGTTTTTGCAGGGCAAACATGGCCGCAGGTGCACCAGAATTACTCAGTCTGTCTACATCTACCCCAGACGAAACAGGCGTGATTAATTTATTTAGGGGTGATACCCCCAAACATCCCCACCCCCAAACTCCAATCTGCTGGCATCACTTATCTTGTAGCCTCGTAATTAGCAGATACTGGATTTTAAAACAAGCAATACCCCATCCCCACATCCAGCCCCCACCCCATAAACTACTGGCATCACTTATCTTGTAACCTGGTAATTAGCAGATACTGGATTTTACAGGGAGTTATACCCTCTCCCCACCCTTCAAACTGCTGGAATCACTTATTTTGAATCCTGTTAATTAGCCAACACTGGATCTTATGAGAAGAGCCTCTTCCCCATCCCCTCCCCCCCCCCCCTACTAACACACACACACAATCCAAACCGTTATTACTTAGCTCAAATCATGGTAATTAGCAAACAGTGAATCCAGAGACATTGAAATATGTCCACAGCTAATTCAAAAATCAGTAAATTAAAATGCATGCATTTACAATGATTCCCATTCTGCCATTTCGTAACAAACAAATACAGTATGTTATATCCTGAAATAAAAGACCATTTTTACTTCAGTTCTTTTAATTTCATTTTCTTAATTCTCTCATCCTTTTTTCACTCATTCATCAAAATTAATTTTTGAAACAAATCCCCCTCATGCCCCCCCCCCATAAAAATACTACAATTAGGCAAATTTAAATTGTCTTGGGATTTTGTCATGTAAAATTGTGGACAAAACCTTATTTCATTGTACAAAATTCATTTAATTTCTATGTACATATTTCATACTTTGGGAGATGAAATTTCACATGCACACCTTCAAGCAAAATCAAGAATGTAATAATTCAAGATTTATTTTTACTGTATGCTAAAAAATTAGGTCCACGTAATACAATTTGAAAAAAAAATAATGAAAAAACTAGCAAAACATCTTCATTAAAAATTCATAGCATACAAAATAAAAAGTATCTAACGTTTAACACAAAAACAAACTTTTAGCAACACTCTGACTGCACAAAATTGATGATCACGGTCTTTTAGTGAGTCACCAGTGTGTAACTCAAATGTTAATTTTGCACAAGGATGGTCATGATTCATACATTTACACAACACAGCGTGGACAAAAACGTCATCGTCGAAATGAAATGAAATGCGTGCGTACCGTGAAAAGGGGTCCCAAATATATCACTGGGCGACAGTTTAACAACTTAAAGGTCGAGTCACACCTTGGCAGTAAAATCAAAGGTAATATCAAGTGTCTGTGTTTCATGATGATACAGGTATTATTTAGTGTGTGTTACATTATGAGATTGAGAGGGAGGATAGCTTCAAGACAGAGTAAAGCAAGTAATTTATATACTACATTTATTCTGGAAATATTCCTTTTTGTCTGTAATGTATGTTCTATTTTTCTCATATGGTATACAATACATTTTTTTCTCAACATGGGTACATGGAACAAGTAAGAAACTTGCAGAAAACATACACCAACACACATACAGAGAGCACAGATAAATAATCAAATACAAGGATTTACCTTATAGTATTTACCTATGTAAATCACATTGTACACACAGCATAAACACATGCACATTTGCAAATAGAGCACACACACACACAATGCACACTTACATTTACAAACACTAGTACAGACATAAATACACAGACACAAACACAGACATAAATACACAGACATAAATACACAGACACAAATATAGACACAGATATACAGACACAAACAGACACACACAGACAGACACACAGACAGATAGACACACACAGACACAGGCACACACAGACAAACAGTCACACGTACATACAGACACACACAGACACAAACACAGTAATGTCCAATGTCCACCCCCCCCCCCCCCTATCCTCCAAAGAAATATTTCTGGGTATCTTGCCATGGAGTAGTTACCATCTACTTTGTCTTCAGTGGTGTTTAACATGCAGACAGGGTTTAATCAACTCATACCCTCTGAACAGTCTAACCCACTCACAACCTTTAATCCCGGGGGGGTCACTGTCATTACAAGGTGTACACCATGCAAGTGTGAAAAAATGCGTAAAGAGTTGTTTTTCACATTTGGTTGATGTACGCGCATACAGTGAAAAGGGTATCAAAATCGCCAAAATCAGGAAAAAAGGGTATACTTTAACAGAGGATTTACTTTAAAAGGGTATCTTTTCAGACTTGAATACTTGTTTAGGGTAATCAACAGAAGGTTAACTTTAAAAGTGTATCTTTTCAGATTTGAATACTTGTTTAAGGTATTCTGAGATCAACAGATAATTACTTGTTTAGGGTCCAGTTAGAAAGTCCATACATGTGCATGCTGTATACATTGTAATGGCAGTGCCCCCCCCCCCAGCCTTTATACAAAGCTCTACATATGTGACAAGATCTAGCCGAACTAGGCACTTGGTGTCAGATATTCAAAGTCAG
>JZLH01S0634562.1:37038-51543 GCA_001188425.1 Eucidaris tribuloides | reverse complement strand
AATTCCGTCCGCCCGCCGCCCCTTCTCATCCCTGTGTTCACTTTTGCTAGGGTGAGGAGTGCATATTTTGGCGCCCGGCTCTCGGGTGACTCGAGAAAATGAATGATGAAATTGGTGGGTACTTTTTTGTAGAATTCGAGTGTGAGTGGGGTTTCGAGTTTTGCGCGGAAAACAACTCCCACTACTTCTTATTTTTCGTCAAACTAAAAAAAAACCCTATACTCATAAATTCTGATTCAGCGTGTTAGTTTCCACCTACTAATTGATGATAAACAAGGTAATTTTGCTCTGTCTTTTAATAGCCTGTCTGTCTACGCCGTGCCTTCATGGAGCAACCTGTATTAGAATCCTTGACAGTTTCTGGGTACTTTTTTGTAGATTTCATGCTGAATAGCCTGCAGGAAATTTGAAAAGGAAGATGAAATTTTTTGGAAGTCCCAGGATAGGTTACAAGTTTAGGTGTCTAATATCTCGCGAAAGGAGTGAATTTATGTGTGAATTTGGAGTGAAATTGTGGGGGTTTTCACTAATGGAGTGAACTCAGCGATCACTCGGAGATTGAGTGATCGTAAGCTCACTCAAAGAATGCAGTGAAATACCCCCACATTTTCACTCCGAATTCATCTAAGTTCACCTCAAAGATTGAATATTGTTCACTTCATTATTTTTTTAGAGAGTACACCTACTGGTGCGGGAACATTATGGCTATTGTCTTGTTTTATTGTTGGTCATTTCAGTACTTTTCGCGTAATTACGGGAACGGCCATTGACGAATACGCTGTAACCGTGCGGTAGTAGCCGCTTCGTTCGGATCAACCCGCGTTTTTATTCAGCCAAAAGCAGTGTTCTCCGGTTCGAATTACTGGAAAGCGGACCGTCACAATATTTGACGGGTATGATAAAAAGTAAAAACGTGTATCGATCAGTGGATAAACTGTATGCAGGTGTTTGTTTCGTGGTGTGTGCTGTGGTGTGTGTGTGTGTGTGTGTGTGTGTGTGTTCTGTTTCGTGCTGTCGTGGTCTGTGTGTTTGTGTGTTGTGTGTGTGTTGTGTGGTGTGTGTGTGTGGTGAGTGTGTGTGTTTTGTGTGCTCTTAAAACAGCAACATTGTGGGGTAAAACGTCGTGCTAGAATTCGACATTGAGGAGGTATAGCATTGTGGGCTACCCCCACACTGAAGTAGGGGTGATATAGGCCCTACGTATAAAACGTATAAAAGATCTCGTGGTGCATGAAAGCATAGAAATTATAGAACACATGTACTACCAGAATGATTGAATGTGTAATGTGTACGTGGTATGTATCTGTGTGTTTGTCATACTTGGTACAGATCCTATATTTTATTTGGTGGGGGGGGGGATTTGAAACAATTTGTAGGATTAGACATTGCGGGTATGGAATGTTTATGCATGTTGGGGTCAAAATTTAACCCCACAATTGCCAGATTATACTTGAAATTAATCCAATGCAATACGTCCCATGTGAGCTGTATTGCGCGTAGGTGTGTGGTGTGTGTGTGTGTGTGTGTGTGTGTGTGTGTGTGTGTGAGGGGGGGGGGGGGTTGCTTTGAACGTCGCTTGAGCTTCATTACGTCACTCCCTCTTTGCCCTGCTGTCTGGGTCGGTATAGTGAGAACGATCGCTGGTTAGGCCACGTTTTCACGAGTATTAAAAAAAAAAATTTTGTTGCGTCGCCATGTGAGACTTTTGAGAAAAAACATGCCCCGGAGGGAATATCTTGTTACAGTTCAATACTTTTCTGCCACAAAATTGTTTTTCCATAACGTATGTTCAAAAAGTGTATTAGCATATAAAGTTAACACTAGTTCAAAAGCTGTTGTCCTCAATGTGCACTTTCCTAAGTATGCGACACGTGATGGTTTAAAGGAGGACGTCTCTTTTGCATGCATAAGAAATAAGCTTTATTGATAAATCTGGTATACAGAAGAAACTCCATCTTCCAAACCTTTAACTATATAGGAGCAAGAAAACTACAGTTTTAGTGGATCATAGGTGACGTTAGACTATGATTTGTACTGTATCCTAGCCACAAAAATTCCTAGCCTAAACATATACTGAACGGAATTGTTTGCGCATTTTTCAAATTCTGCGGAAATAAGTGATATTCGGAATTTCACAAAAATGTGCCTTGCATAAATAGCCTAATGGCATGAGGGATGGTGTTTGCTGTGCTGCGGGAGGCGTGCATAAGAGATCCACTGCTTTAAGTGGGAAGAACGTACGCTGAAATCATCTTGTGTCGGATATGTCACATATTCCTGTCGTTTGCTTGCGGCAGAAGGGCCTAGGCTGTCCCGGACAGAAGGGCTTTAATTAGCATTGGATTCATTTGCAAAAATCACCGTTAGACCAGGAAAAGAGTAACCCATGCCCTAAAGCTATTGATGAAGGGCATGATTCCTTGCAATCTGGCGCCATTCTAATCACTAGAATTTGAAAAATGCGAAAGAAAAACAATAGCCGTATTAGTTGTACGTTCTATGGTCAGGAATTTTTTCCCTCCGCGATGCAAAAAAAAAATCAAATTCAGGTTTCAACGGTCACTATAATTCATAAATTGAGTTTCTAGCTCCCATATTTTGCTAACGGCTTCCAGATGGCATTTTCTCTAATGGCATTGATTTACACAATGTTTATTTTTCGGCATGCAAAAGAGATCCCCTGCTTTTTCCTTTCCTTTGCCTGTAACAGCAAATTTCTCTTATTTGAGATAATATTGCCTTATTTGATGATTTGAAGGAGGTATAGCTAACCTCGTTGATATTTGCACTCGATCGACAGGACTGACAGATAGGAATACAAAATATCACATCTACTTTGATTCCATGTGAAAAGACCAATGGTTTTCACGTTTGAGGCAATTAAGGTTAAAGGCAGGATGCGCCGCCCGGCTATTAATCATGTACGTTCAATAGCATTCGCTTGCCCTAATGCAGGGCCGCTGCGTAACAACAATCGTGGAGTTGCGAACAGAATTGCCGTTGGAGGGTGAGGCGTTTGTCCGTTAAACGGTTCAGTTCGTCTCTCTTCGGCTCTGAATGGCGTGCTGCATAGGGAAATGTACACATTTGTGCGCGCTCGTTTCCCGAAAGTATTGCGGATATCCGAACTAGTTACTCGAGCGGGCGAACACCTCCAAAAACACACGATATGGCGACTTTAAGTCGCTTTTAAGGGCCTTACCAGAAATTGCTAGACCTCCTTCTACTGGACAACCGACGTAATGATTAGTCAACGTTTGTATTTTGCACCACAGCTTCCAACTACGGAGTTGGGATGCGAAATGGTTGGTTGGTGTTAAGCTTGGAGTAGAAGATGGTTCAATTCCGAATTCGGCGCTTTCCGTGTCGTCTGCCCTAAACTCGTACGTGGGAAGCCAGAATGGGCGTTTTAATTCCCCGTTGTATCCTTGGATACCTCATCCATACGTCGCTTCATGGTACCAGGTAAATAAAATAACACTGCAAAAACTGGGGTGTTAAATTTAACACCAAGGGTGTTGCACAATATGAATACCGAAAAAAAGTGTTGACTTTCAACACCCTTGGTGTTAAAGCTAATGCTCTTGGTGTTTGAAATAATTCGTTTGGTGTTAAAATAACCTCCGTGGTGTTTAAATTTTACACCACGTCTGGTATCTATATGGTGCAACACCATGAGTGTTAAATTTAACACCTCAACTTTTGCTGTGTAGAGGTCTTGTACACAATGATTTAGGACACAATTTTTGGGCAATAATCTCGGAATAGTCAGTATAAACGAAATCCCAAACTAATCAACTCTTTTGATACAAATTTACATCTACATACATTTTAAACCCAGTATTATTGTCTTTCTGACAACTTAGAACCAGGATATAAGAGGGAGAAACCAACATTACATTCGTGCAGTTGTAATATAGTGTGGTGTGCCCTCTCAAAGGATTGTAAGGGATGCGCATTACTCCCTCATGCAACCTCGAATTCGCAGTCAAGTGAAATGCATGGTCAATGCGATATCAGTTTATATTTTGCACATTCCCCGTATTACTAATACAGAACTAACTCTAACCCTAACCCTAGTACAAACCTTAAAGCCACTGGCTAACATTTACCACACTTACAAAAATGTAAGCTACATAATCCTTCACGCTCCAAGTGTCTTTGATAAGGTCTAAAAATGAAGCCCTGAAAAAACTGTATTTCAAAATGATGATTTAGTGCTTTAAAAAAGTGAAAATCTACAAGCATTCAAGTTGACCGGATTCACCTGCCCATTTCCTCCCATAGACTTACGGTGTGCAGAGCTAGGCTATTTTATCATCCACCGGAGTAGAAATAGTTAATCCATGCATACCTTGCCATTGGCAGCATAACTTTCCAAACTATTGTATTCTAGGGTGTTAATTTGTCCATTTGAACACTTCTATGTAGCTCAGATAACAAAGTTTGACAATGATTTAAATTGAAGCTCCACAATGTTAGCATGTCACTAAAAGGGAAGCAGTCCTCATTTTGACATAAAACTGTTTTACAATCAAGGAAAAATTGTTCAAGATTTCTGCTGGGAACATTTTGTGGTCTTGGCTGTGAGAAAATAATATGTTGTACAGCTTTTTATTTGTTCAGTTCTCCATATCGCATATAGTTGTCCAATCCAATCCCCCGGGGGGGGGGGGGTAGGGGCAGTGTCATTACAACGTGGACACCATGCACGTGTGAAAAAACGCGTTGTTTTTCACGGTTGGACGATGTACGCGCGTACAGTGAAAAGGGTATAGTCCGGCAGCCAAATCCAGATTTTGGGCTGGACCTTGTTTTAGGGTCTATAGTTTTTTTCTTTGCAGATTATGATTCCTGAGACCATCAACTTGAACAATCTGAAAACTGACACTCTGTCAGCCTTGGGCAATTTGAGATTACGGAAAAACAAAATGGACGCCAAAATGACTTATTTTCGATAGAAAAATTAAAAGTCAAGGGTTTGTTTTAGTAATAGACTTATTAATTGAATTAATTTTTTTAGAAGTTTCTTACCTGTGACAAGTCTAATAGTGTTATATCGTCATAGACAACATATTAATTTGCATATTTGAAAGAAAACACAATGTTAGTCTTATTTCCAGACCCTGCGACTTTTCCTTCCGCTATAAGTAGACGTACTGCGGACGGGTGAGTATCCAATGCCTGTGATGTCAGGCCCATGTAGCCTCAACACACATTTGTAGTTATGTTTATGATTCATATGGCCATTAATTTAAACTGTCTCATAATTGACAGTCTGTTACCCTTGAGCAATTAGAGGTATGCAGGAAAAACAAAATGGCCGCCAAAATGCCTTATTTTGTCCAGAAAATCAAAAAATAAAGTCAAATTTATGTTTAAGAAACTACCAGTTGTGCAGACTGTAAACTCCAATACCTTTAACAAGACTGATAGTGTTGTGTTATTACAAATGGCATGTTAATTTGCTTATTAAAAAAAAACACTCTGTTAGTCTCATTTCCAGACCGTGCGACTGTTCCTTCTTCTCAATAGACGCACTACGACCGGATGAGCCCCCGAGGTCTGTGATGTCAGGCTCAGGTAGCCTTAACACACAATTTTAGTCATGTTTATGACTATCAGTTCAAACGATCTTAATATTAACACTCTGTTAACCTAGAGCAATTTGTATGCAGAAAAAAATGTCATAATTATACAGATAAGTAAATAGAGTACATTTTCTTTGGTAAAAAAAATCCCTGAAGGTGTATATACTTAAATCTGATAGAGTTGTATAATCTAAAATGAGGTTGAAATTTTCCAGATGGTACTTTATCTGAATTGGCCAATTTGAAATGCGTAGCAAAAGCAAAATAGCCACCAAATAATTTGTTTTTGTTGGACAGAGGTTCATGTTTTACACTAAGAAAATGTCTTTGGGATTATATAATGTGAATATTAAATATGACATCTTGACATTGAAAGAGAGAAGGAAAAAGATAGATGGAAAGAAAGATAGAAAACTGAGCAAGATGGAAAGAGACAGGGAAGACGGATAGAAAGAAAGAAAAAGAATAAAAAAAGATAGAAAGAAAGAACGAAAGAAAGGAAGAAAGCAGACAGATAGAAAGACAGAAAGAAAGGATAACGACAGAAAAGACGGAAAGACAGGAAGGAAAATAAGATGAAAAGTAAAATAGAACGAAAGACAGATGTGAGAGATAAAAGAAGGGAAATACAAATAGAAAGAGAGATAAAGAAAGAAGGAAAAAGCAAGAAAGAAAAACAGATAAACAGGAAAGACAGAGAGGAAAATAAGATAATGAAGAAAGATAGAAAGAAAGGCAGGAAAGACAGACAGAAAGGAAAGACAGACAAAAAGAAAGAAATTAAAGGCAAAAAGAAAGAGAGACTGAAAAACAGGAAAGACGGAAAGAAACTAAAGCAGGTAGATAAGGAAAGACAGAAAGAAAAGTTAGATAAAAAAGAAAGATGGAAAAAAGACAAGAACGATAGACAGAAGGAAAGACAAAAAAGACAGAAAGAACAAAAGGAAAGACAGATAGAAATAAAGGAGAAACAAGCAAACAACGGAAAGACAAGCAAGACAGAAAGTAAAGGATAGACAGAAAGAACGAAAGGAAAGACAAATGGCCATCTGAGAAACTGAGACAAGTCTGGTTAGGTTGCATGGTCACAGATGACATATTTGCATTCATCCAAGATAATGGCCAAATGCAAAATCTGTAATATATATTTGCGAGTAAGTAACTATAAGGATATTATTAGAATTTAGCTTGCGTTAAGATGTCATGATTATTTTCTCACCAGTAAGTGTAGAATGATGCGACGCTCTAAATGTTTTTGGGTGTATTTTCAAGAAATTCGTAATTTTAAGAATTCTAAGTCAATTTCAGTAACAGGTTTATCATCCCATAGAAGGTATGTAAGTTGTATTGTATACTGGCTGCCCAAATTGGTAATTTAAACATTACACGGATATATCGTTACATTTTGTCATATTTTAAAATCCTGAGATAAGAAGAATTATTACTCTATCAATTGTTTTAATTTCATTAAATCAATGATTACTATAAAAGCATTTTCAGCAATTTTTAAAGTTCCTGATAGGAGAAAGGTTCACTTTTTCGAACCATGATTCTCAAGATTATATTTGAAATTCCAGCTGCACATCCCCATCAGAAAAAAAATCAATATATTATTTATAATGATCACTGGTTTATGACTACAGAATGTGGTCCAGAAATGATGAGCTGAATCTTGTGAAGTCATTGCATTATAATACTATATATCGGTTTGTTTTAGCATTCCAGTTTGTTGGAACAAAACTTTTATCACTGCCAATAACCTTCAACAGATTAATATGCAGTATAACCATGATAACAATTGTGCACGATTGTCTTACAGTCTTTCACTTTTACAAATGCAACTTGTTAACAATTAAGCCTACTATCAGGTATAAGTTTTCAATTTCTATAATATACGAGGCATGCTGAGGCTGCCCTTATTTCCTATGGAATCCACCGTCACTTGTATTTACAATGAAAAATATAGCCTATCATCAGCATCCACTTGTCGTGATATCTACATCTGGAAGTATAGAGTTGGTATACTTAGGCAGCGCCTACTTAGGCTGTGGAGAATGCATTCCCCACTTGAAAATCCTGTATGTGAGTTGAGCTTCCTTGCCCCACCTTTGTGTAGACGCTGCTCTTTGGTGTGGAGTTCTAATTTTGCTTCTTCTCTTCAAAGGCCATTATGAGCTTAAGTTTCTAGTGATTGTGGTCTTTCTTTGCAATCCCATCCTTCCTGTTGATGCTCATGTTTACGGCTTTCTTAACTCTCTCGCATACATCCTTGAAGCGGTGTTGAAGGCCTCCAATACTACCCTCTTCTCTAAAGTGAGCTTTTGGTTCTGCAGATTATTGGGCATCAATATCCTGTGTGGATCTGAACAGGCATCAGCCAGTGGAGGTGGAGTTGCGGCTGTAATATGCTGGGCATATCTTGACAGCACAACTGAGGTCATTGCTGTTTGTCACACAATCCGTCCATTGGATGCCTAGGATCTGTCTAAAGCTGCTTCCTAAATGGAATTGGAAGTGCTGAGTCTCTTTCGGGGGGGGGGGGCACTTAGTATAATTGTGTGGTACGTATGTGCCGCGGTAGAGACCCCCATTTCCAGCCCAAATTTCCGTTCCAGAGCATCTCAATTTCAGAAGTCACAGAAAAATTTAGATTTTTCCAGTTCCAGAGACCCCCAAATTTGCCGTTTCGCTTCTAATTTTTCGCTCGGCCGCGCCGCTTTGCGGCGCGGCTGAGCCAGAGCATTGCCTTTTCAGCAAGGCGCGCCGTTGGCGCGCCGGAAATTCGCCGCGATGCAGTTCCAGAGCATAGCATTTTGAGGTTTTCTGAAGCCTTAGCTCCAGTTCCAAAGACCCCCATTTTTCGCTCAAGCCCGTTCCAGAGCCCCCGATTTTCGATTTCGGTGCGGCACATAGGTATCACTTTGTAAGTCGAGTGCCCCCCGGGTCTCTTTCTGGCCAAATTGATAGGAAACCCAGGAAAATTCAGCTGTTTTGGTGTAAACAGTCGGATTTTGTTGTAGACTCTTTTTTTGTGAGCGCAGTAAACTTTTCTTCTGCATGGTTAATCCGTCCCTTGATAAGAATGCCTTTGTAGTAAGCGTTTGATTATCCATACAGGACAACTGTGAATGCTGGTGCCTGTAACATCAAAATTGTAAATTAACTAAAATACTAGTATCAAATCCAAAGGCGTTTGATCACATCATTGGTGGTATGACAATCCCCGGTTTCATAGATGACGAACCTTGAATTGCATGACATTCCAGTCTAAGGAAAATCTCCAAAAAGCCACAAATGAGCATTTTCCCAACCTTATGCTTGCAGATAATGTATACAAGGCAACAACATTAGGACATCCTGGCCGTCTATGCCTTGTTGCTGGGTCAAGACCCGCGGGGTCAAGACTTTCAAAATCAATCGACTTCATCCAGTCCACTTAAAGTTTAAAGTAATCCATTTGCCCTACTGGTAGAACATTGTCCTACAAGGAAAAGATCTCAGTAAGTTCAAACTCAATCGCATCCCGATTAGAGGCAATTGGCAAATTACAAGTTGAGGTCTAGAAAAGAAAAATATTGGACATCGAAGACACTGGATTATTTTGTTAATTCTGATTAGTAACCCCATGGCTATGCCTGCTTCTGTAATGGAGCTCATCTTAACGTACTTGGTGCTTGCAGAATTTCACCATGATTGTCCTAATTCTAAAATCACGAATGACATAGGGAGCTCAGGCCTGTCTCTGTGATATGTTCCGTATATAAAGTAACTGATTTTCAAAATCGGTAGATTTTGTCTTTGACATTCAGCTGCGTCATGAACGGGATGGTTTCCACAGGATATATCAATGGCAGGGTCAAATGATCATTCTCACATAGAACATTTATTAGAACTTATAAAAATGTTGGAGACGTACTTGCATACCTCAGTGCCGCATTCAATACTGTGTGGTACAATAATTTCCCATCAAAGCTTTGACAGTTGCTACGAAATGGACGCAAACATAACCCGTCAAAACAGACCAGCAGAATCTGTAAATTTGCTTACATAGCAAGCTACATGTCTATTTTCCTTGTTTGAACCAAACAAAAGAGGGAAAATGTTTCTTTTAAATGCAAATATTAATTACAACTTTTGGCATTTGGCCACCATCTATGAGAGTTCTTTTATCTTGAGTCATTATGGCACCTTTTCAGATGATAGACTTGGAATATCACCACCGAGATACAGACCCCCATGCAATCAAAATCATTACTATGTTTTCTGTGTCTAAAAATCAGTTGGTTTGGAAGCCATTTAGTGTTTGTAGGCCTACGTGTTGCCCAGTGCTGACAGTTTGCTAGTCTGGCTTCCAGAAGTTCGAATTTACCAATCCTATACTATATAAGGAGATTAAAATTATCAGTCAACTTGAACTAAGTCTAGTGTGTTGACACTACATGGGCATTACAGGCCTCTGGTTCTCATCAGGCAGAATGCGTTTCAGTGGAAGGAACAGTCGCAGGGTCTGGAACTGAGACTAACAGAGTGTTTTGCTTAAAAGATGCAAATGAACATGTCATTTGTAATGACACAACACTCTCAGTCTTGTCTAAGGTATTGGAATTTTTATTAAAAAAAATACACAACTACAGTAGTATAGTTTCTGAAAAAAAAAATGACTTTTGATATTCTGGATACAAATCAGGCATTTTGGTGGCTATTTTGTTTTTCCTGCATACCTCTAATCGCTCAAGGTTAACAGATTGTCAATTATAAGACCTTTTAAATTAATGGCCATATGAATCATAAACATAACTAAGAATATGTGTTCAGACTACATGGGCCTGACATCACAGGCCTTGGATACTCACCCGTCCGTAGTACGTCTACTTATAGCGGAAGGAAAAGTCGCAGGGTCTGAAACAAGACTAACATTGTGTTTTCTTTAAAATATGCAAATTAACATATTGTCTGTGATGATACAACACTCTTAGACTTGTCACAGGTAAGAAGCTTCTCAAAATTAATTCAACTAATAAGTCCATTACTAAAACAAACATTTGACTTTTAATTTTTCTGTTGAAAATAACGCATTTTGGCGGCCATTTTGTTTTTTTCCGTATATCTCAAATTGCCCAAGGCAGACAGAGTGTCAGTTTTCAGATTGTTCAAGTTGATGGTCTCAGGAATCATAATCTGCAAAGAAAAAAATTATAGACCCTAAAACAAGGTTCACCCCGTTGGCTGCCGGACTAGTATCAAAATCGCCAAAATCAGGAAAAGGGGGTATATTTTAAAAAGAAGGTTTACTTTAAAAGGGTATCTTTTCAAACGTGAATGCTTGGTTAGGCTATTCCGAGACCGCCGCTAATTACTGTACTTGTTTAGGGTATTCTGAGATCGACATATAATTACTTGTTTAGGATCCATTTTGAAAGTCCATACACACAATGACATGGTGTACACCTTGTAATGACAGTACGCCCCCCCCCCCCCCGGGGGGAATCCAACACATATAAATCTGTCTTTAGCCCAAATGTAAAACATAAGGTGAAACAATTAGATTGCAAAACTATAAGAACGAGAGGTTCTTGAGTACCCCGCCTTTTAATATGCACAAATGAGATATCGGATATGAACAAGACGGCAAATCTTGCCAGAGAATTTCAATTATCTGAGTGCGTCCCCAGCATCTTTTGTAAATGATGTTCGGGACGCATTCAGATAATTGAGATTCGTGTTTCATCCGACACCGTATTGAGTTTAGTGTTGCAATGAGTTTACTTTGCTGGGAAACCATATAGACTGACGGTCCGATAGACCAATTTCCCCAAAACGGTACGGGTCCGATAGACCGATTATCGAAAAAAGTCTGGGAGATCGATTTTAAAAAAATGGTCCGATAGACCGATTATCGGAAACAGTCTGATAGACATAGGGTCCGATAGACTGATTATCGAAAAGGATCCGAAAGACCGATTGCCTATGGACCCTTTTTGTCAATTGGTGTGCAGGGACCTTGAACCTTGAAACCTGAAGAACTAATCCCTGAAGCAGCTTTACCAAGCTAAACTGTGCAGTGATAGCAGGTGATGGTGTAGGCGATACCAGAATGGTGTACAGCAGGATTTCTATTTACAATCAAAACTACTGATGAAGTGCAAGTAAAATCATGCTCGTATGGGTTACAGCAGCCTGGAACATACAGGAGGTATCAACCCTCTGATGGTCGGAAGGGCGGTCTCCTGGAAAATAGCAGGTGTTGGAGCAGAAACTGCAGTGGCTATTAACTGGTTCCAGATGCGGATTGTGCTGGGACAGAAGGAGAACTTAAGGAGTCTTATTGATGCTTGTGGAATGGAGAGCTTGAGGTGGTGGTCTCTTCTGCTGGTGTAGTTGTGAATTGTGGGAGACTGATGTTGACAAGTTGATACTGTATTTTGATGAGCATGGTGCTTTGTGCCAGGAGGCGTCGTGTGTGCAATGAGTCCCAGCTTAGCTGGCGGACAAGCCCTGAAGTTGATGTATATCTTCGGTAATCACAGCAGACTAAAGGGGGCAGCTGTGTTCTGCACTTGTTGTAGGCCATCCACAGCACCTGAATCCGACTATAATTGGTCTGAATATTAATCGGTGTATCAGATCCATTCAATAATCCGTCTATCGGACGGACCCTTCGTCTATTGGACCCTGTTCGATAATCGGCCTATCGGACCCTCGATCTATTGGACCCTCGGTCTATCGGACCCTTTTCATTAATCGGTCTATCGGACCCGCGGTCTATCGGATTTTTTTTTTTTTTTTTGGCAATAGTCAGTCTATCAGACCCTCGGTCTATTGGACCCTCGGTCTATCGGACCCTTTTCGTTAATCAGTCTATCGGACCTTGTTCGATAATCGGTCTATCGAACCCTCGGTCTATCGGACCGTTTTCAATAATCGGTCTATTGGACCCTCGGTCTATCGGAACTTCGGTCTATCGGACTGTAACCTATTCTCCTTTGTGTCTTTCCCCTTGAGGTTGACCTCGGCGTAAGTCGCTGGGTCACAGGAATAATCACCCAGGGGTTTCCAGGGCTGGACAGGTTCATTTCGGCAGTGACAATATCTTATTCAATGGACGCCATGAATTGGACACAGTTCCTACAAGATGAATGCGGTTACTCACACGTACGTATCATAGTCATCTTGTCAAATTACAGTACGTCCCTAGTATTTGAATTTTAAACATTACTTTAAAGGGACACGCCGCTCGTTATCCATGTACGTTTATTTACCTTACGCTTGCCCCTATTGCAAGACCGTGTGTAACACTAAACTCTATGCTACGTAGTAGAGTTCAGTGGTGCGTAACAACAATCGTGGAGCTACGAACAGAATTGCCGTTGAGGGTCATTTGAGCTTAGTTCGCCTTTCTTCGGGTGAATACATGCTGCATAGGGAATTGCACACAATTTGTGCGCGCTCGTTTTCGGAAAACCACCACGATATGAGACTTTTCGGTCCCTTTAAAGGTAGGGCATCTCTTTTGCATGCCTAAAAAATAACATTGTGTAAATACAATGGCATTTAGAAGAAAATGCCATCTGGGAACCTTTAGCAAAATATAGGAGCTAGACACTCAGTTTAAGTGGAATTATAGTAACTGTTAGACTCTGATTTGAATTTTTTCTCGCGAGAAAAAAATCCTACCATAGAAAGTACACTAAACGGCTATTGTTTTTCTTTCGCATATTTTAAATTCTAGGTAATTACTGACCCCCAGATTGCAAGGACATGCCCTTCATCAATAGCGAAAGGGCATGAGTTATCTTTTCCTGGTCTGTGGGGATGTTTGCAAGTGGGATCCACTGCCTTTAAACCTGTATCCATCGCTCTGAACACATAACACCAACTCATGAAGGTCTTCAATCGTTACCTGCCGGGGAAGGGGGGGGGGGGTGGGGCACGTGGTATAATTGTGTGTCTCATTATGTGACGCGGTTGAGACTCCCATTTTCAGCCATAAATTTCAGTTCCAGTGCATCACAATTTCAGAAGGAAGCCACAGTTCTTCGCTCAAGCGAGTTCCAGAGCCCAGTTTCAACTTCGGTGTGGAACATAGGTATCACATTGTAAGTCGAGTGCACCCCCCCCCTCCTCCGGAGGTTACCTATCAACATGCATATTTCCTACAAATCCTAATCACTTTTTCTTGCCGTCTGATCAACGCGTATACCGTTTCGAATTCCCGCGCGTAAGCTGCACTTTATTACGTGTAAAATGGGATTTTCGAGATAAGCACGCCTATATGAAATGACCCTGTAATGACCGGTCGTAACGCTCCTCGCGGGCGGTGCTCAAAATAGAAAATGTCATGTGACTAACATTAAACCAATCAGGAATACAAACAAACTTAACCAGTTAAAATAATGGCATTTATGTTATGCAGGGCCCGCCGTGAGAGTTGTCTATTTGTCAGGAGTGGCTACCCTGGGTAAATAAGACGTTATTATCCCCTCGCCCGACAAAGTCGGAGGGGAATATAGTAACGTCTGTCTGTCTGTCCGTAACACTGGTTTCAGTTCGATAACTTTAGTAATGTTTGAAATCTATGAAATTTTGCATGAGGTATATCCTGTATTACAAGATATATTTAAAGACAGATGAAATTGAAAATTTAGCGAGAGCAATTAGCTGTAGATTTTATGGCTTAGAATACATTAATAGTAGGCCTAACTATTAAGCGGCTCACGCGTGTTAAACTATGTTCGATGTTTAAATTAATTATTAGGAAGTCCAAAGTTACTAAATAAGATGGCATATTTTTTTCCTTACTTGGAATTAGTAAATCGTAGAATACACTTATAGGCCTAGAAATATGGCAGAATGGGCAGGAAATGTACCGTGTTAGTAATCTAGGGCTCGCCGCATGGATGACTGGTGTGTGTGT
>JZLH01S0634562.1:21476-36060 GCA_001188425.1 Eucidaris tribuloides | reverse complement strand
AATTATCACTACAATATGAAACAACAATCAAGTTGTAAGATACATAGTAAAAATAGTTATTCTTAGTCTGAATTAACATCTTTATTACTTCTGCCTAACACCCTCAAATTAATCAAAGTCTTCTTGAATATAAAAAGTCCACCTATTACCATCGTCTTTTGCACGGTCCAGTAGGTGGCGGGTGAAACAACATGAAATCGTTAAGTATAACACTAATAAATAAATTTGCATATGCAACATCGGCTAAATGATTTGATTATGAAACATCCGTCACTGAGTCAAAAATATAAATTGATGGCAATCAATACAGGATTGAAAAATTAAATGAAGCTACCATCTAGTTCCCCCTGTAGGACTGCTGTGTATATATGCCTACACAGTTTCTGCTAGTGAGAGCATATTTGTCTTAATGTCGCGTTACTAGTGTGTGTATTTTCTATCCATTGAACATTATCAGGTGGATCACATGGCTTCACAATGTTACTCTTGCTTTCTTTTACAGGCGATTGTCGATGTTAAGTCGCCGGATTATAAATAAATCGGACCATCTTTGCAGCACAAGTGTAGAGAACCCACAATTCAGACGACTGGATATACCAAGTTCAAATTGTCGCGGGACACCTCATGCAGTCGACTATGGACCTTTGATCAGATGGTATTCTGGATAGATATCGACGGTGATGACTATTAAAAAGGCTCATCTCTAGATGGGTCCGGATATGCCGTTATTGCATCTTTCGGGGATATCGTGTATTTCTCTTTAAACAAATTAAACAGGGAAAAAATAAGTGAAAATATTATACAAATATTCCAAGTTGGAAAAATTTAGTGAAATTGATCTATCTAAGGAGGCGGACTGATAATAGTCGGAGACCCGAATTTATACCGTATCGGTCCGACATTAGGTAATTCACTATACTTCCGAAAGAAATGCTTGGTCTCTTGGTTGTTACGGGCGAAATCCCAAAGGTGGTGTTTGTGCTGATAAATTATACGTTATGCGTGATATTACTATAAAAATCGTTTCTATGTTTGCTTATTCCCGACACCTCACTGCCTCCAAAGAGTCAACAGACACCATTATGAAGCTTAATTATTAGTTGGCCAACCTGTTCAGAAACACCACTTAGCTACTAACTCTTGCACTTAGTATCTAAAATAGTAACGTCATCAATTGGCCAATTCAGAATCATCTTTATCACACAACGTAACTAATAAGTTCTAACGTACTATATTGGATATTTACGTAATTATATTGGATTTAATACGTAATTATACTGTGATACTTTACGTAACCATATAACTGGATACGAACGTAGATTGTTATGAATATCAACTTGAATGCTAGTGAAAAAAATAATTCTTCATTGTCAAAATGCATGTAGATACGTAAACATTAGAAACATGTCTTATACGATCTAATGCTTATTAACTACTTGTTATAAAGATGACTCTGATTGCCAATGTGAGCTCGACGTTACTGTTTTTAGATAGTAAAGTCCGAAGTTACATAGCTGGTGATGTTGTTGAACACGTTGGCCTCATACTCCAGGCGACAGTGTATATACCTACCTAACTAACGTGACTGGTTCTCGTTAATGTTAAGGGCTCGTCACACTTGACGAATTGGCATTGCGTACCGCGAACGAATTGAAAAATTCCAATACGGCACAGCATTCCCAGCGAATCAATTCCGTTATGGGTGAAGTTCAATCCCGAATCGAACGTACTGATCAGCGCAAATCAAACGAATTAAAAACGTCTCCATCACATTTCATAACTTATCAATTACTACAGACGCGATCTCTAATCGAAACGACTAACGACTTTGGTACGCACGACCGTACAGTCTGCGAATTCAAGTCGCGATCAAGCGTGTCTCTGTGTGCATTTACGAAAATATACCTTTCTTGAACTCAGCGTCATTTTGTCCCATCATTTTGAGTTTGTGGTATCTCAATCTTCTTCCCAGAATAGACCGAAATCCACAAGAGAACAGCCAAGATTTGATATTTGTTAGGAGTATAAAAAAAGCGAGAACCAAAATTACTCATATGTATAATTCCAGGCAAACTTGAATGAAAGGCAACATTTACCCCAATTTAATATTCGTGTGTAGACAGAAATCAGTAAAACCTGAAATCTGGCAACGCGCTTAAGGTAATGATGAAGCATCATCTGTTTTCCAAAACGTGTTTACATTGGGGTGATTTTTAATGTCCCAATAAGAATTAAACTATATTTAATTTCATGGTAATAAAATAGGGATTTTTTTAACGTGAAATATCTTCTTTTTTTTATTTATCAAATTATGAAAATCTGGAATTGGGTAATCGTAAAATTTACACCTATTTGTATTCGTTAAAACAGTGTTGCGTAAAACTGTTATTGAGGAAATGGAACAAAATATTTTTGATAGGAGTGTATGCTTGAAACATTTTTCTTCAGGAGAATAAAATCTGATAAAATACTGTATTTTGAACAGAAAGATCTTTTCACCCATACCCGTGTAGAATGAATAATATACCGAGATTCAGTAACAACAATTCTTCACATCTATTAACCAGAGACATTTTCATAAGTACATTAGCGCCCTATAACAACATTTTACAGACATCAAATACCTATAGAAAGGTAAGGGACGCAATTTTCATTGCGCAAACACACAAAACACGCACACACCACACCACACACACAACCACCACACAACACGACACACACAAAATACACAACACATACACTATAAATACAAACAAGCACACACTCACAGACCACACATCACACCACACACACACACACACACACACACACAACAGCCACCAACTCACAGTACACATCAATCACAAACACACAATACATAACACACCCAGATACATGAAGACAATCTAGCATAAGCATAGATAAACCAAACAATGGAAGACTTGAGAAGTAAATTAATTTTCAATTCCGCTACCAACACGCATCAAAACGTTCACCGGAGAAAGGGGCGACTCACTATATGATAGATCAATGTAAATTATAAGGCTGCACTCCGCTTCACGTCACAAATTTGACGAAAACCACACACTCTCGATCCTGTGACGAACATTTGCAATCGATCAAAGCGACGCGACTCGCGAAATGGTTTCGTAGTTTGGACATACGTCGATAAATTTTAAGCATGCTAAAATTTTTTCAGGGTAACGGAACGAACAACACACTACTGTTGCGTATTAAAACGGATAGCAACGACGTCAAAAACCGATCCCAAACAAACTGAATTAGCGTGTTGCCGACGAATGTCAAAAGTTCATTTCGGAATGGATACGCAATGCTAATTCGTCATAGTGTGACGAGGCCTTAGGCTGAGCGTTGATGCCCAAATCTGTAACACACATTAACACACACACACTACACACACACACACACACACACACACACACACATTACTTCATTTGTTTCGCGGTTTTGTGAATTATCCACAGATCTTATCAATTTCTGAAGGGTCATCTTAAACATAAGCCCAAATTGTCAAAGTTGGAACAATGATGTGCGTTGGACTCAGTGGACGTCATAAATGCGCGCTATCGATACTAGCGCAGAAGAGCTCAGTGCGAGTCAAATCCTGAGGTCAAATTTGTGTAAATTTTCCAAATCTGAATATGATTTATAAAACAGCATTAATAATTCAAAATGTTAAAGGTGAGTTACATGATTGAGGGTAGTCGTAAACTTGGGTTAAAACCAGAATCAGATAAACTATGCAAGGATAATATGATACTCCTGTGAAAATTTTGTAATCAAAAGTTGACTCATTCTAAAAGTACTTCCATCAGTGTGCCTTGTGACAGACAAATTTGTCGCATAGCTTTCAATGGGATTAATTTCTCTCGGACCTGGAAAGAAATACAGTGCTGGTATGTTCATGCTTGATTCTCCCTATATAAACAAATTCAAGACAAATCCTTCCAACAAGGAAATAGTCTCCCGCTGGTGTATAAACTGTGTTATCTTTCAACCAGTTTGGTTCTGGCGGCATTTTTTCTCTCCCAACCATTCCACAGCCCTTACTCTGCATTATCACACAAATGGATCATAAAATAACCAAGACATTTCTCACTTAAATTGTAATTTTTGAGCTGTTATTGTTAGGCCATTTTGTTTCCGAGTGGTGAACATGCGTGCAGTAGGCCTAATGCCTAGATGGAAAATAGTAAATAGAGTATGCGCAGTGCAGCCCAGACAAAAAAAGTGAAAAATATACGAAACTTTGGAGCGGATTTTTTTTATTTCTAGTGAAATTATTTTTTATCCTTCAAGCATCAATTAACCATTACGTTTTAGAAAATGAATATTCGTTGAGGAATATCAATAATCATAGGCATATCTAAGCGTCACATTATTTTTCATGTGTATTTTAATGTTACATGGACGTGCGTTCACAAAGCACACCCGAATAATTTATATGTGTGTGTTTGTCAGCTGTCGTTGCAACTTCTCTTGCGTCATGGAATCTAATTTGGAATACACGCATTGTTATCTATAATAGTAATACTCTAAGGATTCGCATACTGATTTGCATTATTTGTGAGCTGCTTCGCTCGGTTTTTCCACGCGTTTTTTGACGATCGTAGACTGGAAAAGGCTCCAACCGGCCATTCGCTTCGTTGGCGTCGATCACGCGGGCGAATCCGGCGACTCACCACTTCGGTTTCAGTCTTTAATTTTCAAAAGAAGATCGCCCAGTGTCTTGAACAAATCACAAGTCCATTTTTTCTGGACTGGATCATCCAATCCACAGAGTACAAAATTTGCTTTGTTCTTCCAGTGTTGGGCGTATGTGGTCCGTATAACTCTGCAGGTGTGCTGTGCAGTAAGTAGTCGATACTCAAGTCGGGTCAAAAGGCCAGGACATTTTTGGACATTGTCATAACTTTTTGTAGGCCCTACTTAGTAATGGGTGACCATACGTTGTAAACACAGCACGGCACACACATGCCTGTGCTGAAAAGTGGAAAATTTTAATGTAGTAGTATTTTCGGGAAGGGAGGAAAGTGAGAGAAGAGGAAGTGGTGTTGGTTTTGTATTGTCCAGGGAAGTGGCATCAACAGTTCTAGGATACAACCCGATCAGTGACCGTGTTATCTCCCTACGTCTTAAGAGTCACCCAGTAAATATCACATTCATACAGGTTTATGCACCGACCTGTGATGCCAGCAACGAGGACATGCATGATTTCTATGATGTTGTCAAATAAACTATCGATAGTACTCCCAGTAGAGACATTATGATATTAATGGGAGATTTCAATGCTAAAGTGGGACGGACATTGCAGGTACCAAGCATATCGGTCAACACGGTTTAGGAGTGGATAATGAACGAGGGCAGGATCTGGCAGATTTTGCAGTAAATAATGATCTGGTGATTGGGTAACACTTTGTTCCAACATCATCCAAGGAGGCTATACACGTGGGTTAGCCCGGGTGATAGAGTTAGGACCCAAATTGACTACATTTTGGTCCATAGGCGGTGGCGCTCTTCACTTGTGAATGTGAAGACGCGTCCCGGTGCAGACTGTGGCAGTGACCATCAAATGCTGAGTGCATCCTTCAGGATTAAACTTAAGTCAAAGGGAAAACATAGCCGACCAGTCAGGTATGATGTCGCTCGTATTCCAGAGTCATTCACTGTCGAGGTGCAGAATAGGTTTTCAGCACTACTTCAAATTGATGAACAAGAGCAAAAACCAGAGCTATGGGAAGAGGTTGTCAAGGTTGTGAAGGAAACAGCTGAGGCACACATTCCAAAGAGGAAGAAAGTCAAGAAAAAATGGTTAACGGAGGATACACTTAATATTGCTAAAAGAAGGAGAAATGCAAAAGCAAGTGGGAACCAGATGGAGTGGAAAGAGCTTGACAGAGAGTATCACCGTAAAGCTGTAGATGACAAGCGGAATTTTATCGAACATAAGTGTCTGGAAGCTGAAGAAGCACATCAGCGTGGGAACATGAGGGAAGTTTTCCACATTGTAAAATAATTAACCAATGAATGGTCACCTAGAAGTGATGTTATAAATGACAAAAACGGAAGCACCTTGACTGAGTAAGCAGATATCAAGGCAAGATGGGTTGAATATTGCAGTAATCTTTATCAAAGAAGGCCTGGGGATGAACTTTTTGCAATAGGTGTGTCAGAAATGAAAGAGCCTTTACCCCTGAAATCAGAAGTGGAGCAGGTGATGCGCCAGATAAACAATGGGAAGGCACCTGATGTTGATGATCTACAAATTGAGATCTGGAAGGCAGCTGGTGAACCTGGTGTGGAGTTGCTATGGAGACTTTGTGTAAAGATATGGACCTGCGGGGAGTGGCCGACCGAGTGGTGTCGAGCAGTATTTTTACCTTTACCAAAAAAAGGAAATCTCAGGGAATGCTCCAACCACCGCACTATTAGCCTTATCGTTCACGCTAGCAAAATTCTACTGAAGGTGATTGTCGGAAGGTTAAAACAGAGATATAGAGAATTTATTCCTGAGGAACAAGCTGGATTTGTTGAGGGCAGAGGGTCAAGGGAGCAGATAGTCAACATAAGGATGCTCATTGAGAAGTTCAGGGAGTACAATTTACCACTTTACATGTGTTTCATTGATTATTCTCCCAGGGGGGGGGGCAGTGTCATTACAAGGTGTACACTATGCGCGTGTGAAAAAACGCGTAAAAAGGGTTGTTTTTCACAATCGGGCGATGTACGCGCGTACATTGAAAAGGGTATCAAAATCGCCAAAATCGGGAAAAAAGGGTATACTTTTAGCAGGATGTTACTTGAAAAGGGTATCTTTTCAGACTCGAATACTTGTTTAGGGTATGCTGAGATCGACAGAAATTACTTGTTTAGGGTCTATTTTGAAAGTCGATACACGCGCATGGTGTACACCTTGTAATGGCACTGCCCCCCCCCCCGGGATTATTCTAAAGCGTTCGACTGCGTCAGTCACAGTCAATTATGGAGAACTATGATTGAGATGGGCTTTCCTTGGCATTTGGTTGCACTCATGGCCAAGTTATATGAAGACCAGCAGTCAGCAGTGAGAACATCGCTTGGTGATACCGAATGGTTCCATATCGGGAGAGGGGTCAGACAGGGTTGCATCTTGTCACCGTACCTATTTAACATCTATGCGGAACGGATAATGAGGGATGTGAAAGAGGAGTTCAACAAAGGACCTTCTACTCAATGTCAAGAAAACAAAAGTCATGGTAGTAGACAGGAACAAAGTGGATGCAAATGAATTCATGGTTGATGGCGAAAAGATCGAAGAGGTGGATGAATTTGTTTACCTCGGTTCTACGATCACAGACACGGGGTACAGTGCACCGGAAATTAGGAGAAGACTGGCGATGGCGAGGGATGCAGTGCAGAAATTAACAAATATATGGAAGAGCAGCAGAATCCGACTAAAACTGAAACTGAGACTGCTTCGATCAACTGTCTTTCCTATTGCTACATATGGAAGTGAGTCCTGGTCCATGCAAAAGGCAGACAAGCAGAGGGTGGATGCTTTCGAGATGTGGTGCTACAGGAGGATATTGAGGATTTCATGGACAGAAAGGCGAACCAACATCTGGGTTCTTGAAAAAATTGGAGCTGAGCTCACAATTAGGAAGGACATCAGGAAAAGGAAGCTACGTTATTTTGGTCACGCTATTCGACATGACGGTTTAGATAAACAAGTGATCACAGGCAAAGTGAATGGAACACGAAGGAGAGGCCGCCCCCCTACATCCTGGCTCAAGGACATTACCAACATAACAGGGTTAAGTCTGGCGGAGGCAGTGAGAGCAGCACATGACAGAAAGATGTGGCGGAGAGTCGTGTGGACCACAGCATCGCACCCTGCGACACCTGACTGAGAGAGAGAGAGAGAGAGAGAGAGAGAGAGAGATTAAAAATAGCCCAAGTTTCAACACATTCAACTATTATTACTAGATAAGTACACGGTAATGAATAGTCTATTCAGGCTCCACATGCACCGAGGAGAGTGGGGGGGGGGGTTTTCTTTTATAGTTCAAGTTTGATGTAGTTAATGTTTGTATGTATGTTTGTAAATTTGCATGTTCATGTATGTTTTTGTGTGTCTGTGGACATTATGTTCATCTGCCTAATTCAACTCCTGAAGGGTATATTTTTAGGGGTCAACATTACCAAGACTTTTCTCTCTTTCTAGTGATCCCCGTTGCATTCTTCGTAAACATTTATTCTTTTTCTGAAATGATTTACGTAACCTGAATTTTACTGTATTTACGTATTTTTTTTTTAGATGAAAGAAATAAATGAATATTCAGTGGTTGTAAATTGCGGCTAATGTTTCATGTAATAGGCCTGCCTAAAACTATGGTGGCCCTGAAGGGACATCCCAACTCGTGAATATCTTCGCCAATATTCACGACTAACTCTGCAATATCGCACATTTAGTTGCAAATATCTGCGCCAATATTCACGACTGTCGCATATTTAGTCGCGAATATCCTCGCCAATATTCACGACTAACTCTGCAATATCGCACTTTCAGTTGGAAATATCGGCGCCAATATTCATGACTAACTCTGCAATGACGCACACTTAGTTGCAAATATCGGCGCCAATATTCACGACTATCGCATATTTAGTCGCGAATATCTTCGCCAGACGTTGTAAAACTTAGTCTATATTTTATTACAAAGGGGGGGGGGGAGGAAATGAAGTATACAACAAAGACAATGATAATATAATAATGATTATAAATAATAATAATAATAATAATAATAATAATAATAATAATTATTATTATTATTATCATAATAATAATAACAATTATAATAAAACTGATAACAATTATAATCATCATAATCATAATAATCCAAATAATGATAATAACGTTTAAGATATAGTCTTCCCATCCTCCCCCTTTGTTCTTTCATCTTTCTTCTTCCTTCTTTCACTTCTCTTTATTTTTCTCCTCTTTTTCCTTTCTTTTCGTATTTTCTTTCTTATACTCCTCCATCGATCTCCTTATCTTTCTTCTTCTTCTTCTTCTTCTTCTTCTTCTTCTTCTCCTCCTCCTCCTTCTTCTTCTTCTTCTTTTTCATCTTCTTTTCTTCTTCTTTTTCTTCTTCTTCTTCTTCTTCTTCTTCTTCTTCTTCTTCTTCTCATTCTTCTTCTTCTTCTGCTTCTTCTTTTTCTTCTTATTTTCTTCTTCTTCTTCTTCTTCTTCTTCTTCTTCTTCTTCTTCTTCTTCTTATTCTCCGCTTCTCCTCCTCTTCCTCCTTCTTCTTCTTCTTCTTCTTCTTCTTTTCCTCGTCCTATTTTTTTTTGGCCGTCTGCTTGGAACTACTCACTAATTTAAAACAGGCTGATACGCAGACTAGTTAACGTCCCCGCTGAACAAAGTGCACCTAGGTAATTTAAATAAAATTCACGATAAAGTGTGCGACCAGTCCTGAATTTTCGTAGCGAATTTCTTCGCCAATATTTACGACTAACTCTGCAAACTCGCAAATCTCGTCGTGAATATTGGCGCCAGTATTCACGTCTCGTCGTAAATATTGGTGAAGATATTCGCGACTAAATATGTGATTGTCGTGAATATTGGCGCCGATATTTGCAACTAACTGTGCGTCATTGCAGAGTTAGTCGTGAATATTGGCGCCGATATTTGAAACTAAATGTGCGATATTGCAGAGTTAGTCGTAAATATTGGTGAGGATATTTGCGACTAAATATGCGACAGTCGTGAATATTGCGCCAATATTTGCAACTAAATGTACGATATTGCAGAGTTACTCGTGAATATTGGCGAGGATATTCATGATTTGCGATATCCCTTCAGGGCCACCATATAAAACTACACAACGTTTCTACTTTATATTAAAGTGCCTCGGGGAATAGCAGTCGATCCGGGAAATAGAAAAGTGTACTGGACTGATCAATTGACGGATACAATCGAAGTCGTAAACTATGATGGCTCAGGACGGCAAAGAGTGTTATATCTATCAGGAAGCGACCCTTTTGCAATTGTTATTCACTTTTCAAGAAGGTATGAAATTAATGTAATTAAAAAGTATTGTTTTTCTTATTCTTATTCTTCTTGTTGTTGTTGTTCTTCTTCTTCTTCTTACTACACTACTAGTAGTAGTAGTAGTAGTGCTACTAAGTTGTCTAACTACTACTTCTACTGCATACTACCACTAGTAGTAGTTAGTAGTAGTAGTAATAGTAGTAGTAGTAGTAGTACTACTACTACTACTCTACTACTACTACTACTACGCATACTACTAACAACGACATCTCCTAGTAGTATGTAAGTTACTACTACTACTACTACTACTACTACTACAACGACCTACTCCTATAATCAGTAAGTCAGGTAGTAACTACTACTAACTACTACTTCTAACTATCATTAGTAGGTAGTTAGTAGTATCATCATCATCATTGTCAACCTGTGTGAAGCCTTTTAGTCTCTTGCTGCTCCGTGCCCTGACAATTTAAGGGACATTCCCAGATGTAGACAGTACATCACTAATAGGAGCTCTAGCATTGAGGCTACCAGGTTCCATTCAGATGACAAATAAGATATGATATGGCTGGTAATATTAGGAGTGGGCGAATGAAACCTTTTTGGGGAAAGTTAATTTCAAACAAGTGGATTCTGTGGCCAATTTGTCTGCTGAATACAAATCTAATGAGTTCTTTGGATTTGGGTTATATCTGATATTGGTTCCAAGCGATTTTTCAAAATGGCCACCAAAATCCCCCCAAATCACAGTTTTCTTATGTAAATCCTTTAATATCTGTCCAAATATGGCTTGTCATATGTCTAATCATATGTTTTCATGGTCACTGAGCACAACAATAGATAAATCAGATCTGTCGGGTCATTTGTAATGTCTATTTTGGGTGAAAAACAATATTTTTGGTCATTTGGGGGTGAAATTGTCCCCAAATCATAATCTGTGTACATAATACTCCAAATATTTATGCAACTGTGGCTTGTAATATGTCTAACTACATGTTTTTATGGTCACTGAGTCCAAAAATAGATAAATAAGACAGGATGGGTCGCAAGTATTACCTATTTTGAGTGAAAACCGTCATTTTTGTCATTTTTGGTGAACTGGTCCCCAAAATCACTATTTGTGTACATATTCATGCAACTTTGGCTTGTAGTTTGCCTATCCATGTTTTCCTGGCACCTGGATTAAAAATATAAAAAAACAGGGCAGTTATATCAGTAGAATTGTCAGCATTTGCTACAGAATCAACATTTTTGTGAAATTTTGGTCAAATATTGCCCCAAATCAGTTTTTCATACAGGATTTCAGATGTTCTTGCAACTGTGACCAATATGTATCGGGTTATTCAATGTTTTACATGAACATCTCCAGTTCTCCACATTATAACAGAATTCAAATATAATTGAATATCAGGTTGGCTACATGTACATTATACGGCACATCACCCATGTTGTCAACATTTAGGGGAAAACAATATTTCGACAAATATGATCAAAATTGTTCAAGCTTCACATAAAACTATACATACTTGCAATAAAGTGTACCCTTAAAGTTCACAATACATTCAGTAGCAGAGCATTGATTTCTTCAATGACACGGTTCTAGAGCCAAATTTTAGGGGGCTAATGGGGCTTGACGGGAAACACGCGAGGGAGAGAAGCGACCCAGCGGGGGGGGGGAATACCCCTTCCACGGTAGGAACTTTTTGACGCATCGAAAAAGAGTGGTTTCGAAGCATGGTAAATACAGAGGTATATTTTATCAAGATTATTAATAATTGTAGTCAGGATTTCAAAAAGATGTTCAGGAAGTATGTGGTAAACGGTATTTCAGTAGTCACACTTGCGAGGAAGAAGAGCGACTATTCAGGAGGAGGTGTGGATACCCCCCCCCCCTCCCACGGTTGGCACTTTTTTGAAAATACGCATGGAAAAGATGTATTTCTAAGCATAATGAATATGTCTTTTATGAAGATTATTAGAGATTATAGTCAGAATTTTAAAAAGATGTACACTGTGAATAGCCATACATGTGGGGAGCGAAGCGACCGAATAGGGGATGGCTGTTCACTGTAAGAACTTTTTGAAAATACGCATAAAAAAGAGGTGTTTTGAATCATGGGGGAATGTGTTTGAGGGGAATACCACGATAGGAACTTTCTGGAAATACTCGTAGAAAAGAAGCATACGCATAGCAAATACACGATTTATCAACATTATTAGGGATTATAGTCAGAATTTCAAAGAGTGCACTGTGAGCAGTCATACTTGCGAGGTAGTGAAGCGACCGAGTAGAGGGTGGGTGCCCACGGTAGGAACTTTTTGAAAATACGTGTAGAAAAGACATGTTTCTTAGCATAGTAAATATATATTTTATCACGATTATTAGGAATTGCAGTCAGAAGTTTAAAAAGAGGTACAATGTGAGTAGTCATACTTGTGAGGGAGCAAAGCGACTGATGGGGGGGGGGGGTGGGAGGAGGGATCCCTCCCCCACCCCGGCGGTAAGGACTCTTTGAAAAATGCATGTGAAATACCCTCCCTACTCAAAAGTATTGCAACATACACTATAACGCATGCATTTTGAGTTGAAGGGTTCTTTTTATAATGGCGTCCTAATGAAGTTTTAATTGGGAAATAACAAATTATTTGATAAGAAATCAATAAACAATTTTTCTCCTTCCTTCTCCAAGGCGGAGAGATTATCAAATGCTGGTGCACCCATGGCAGAGGGGCTGGAGCATAAAATGTAACTTTTTTCGCCTCCCTATAGGGTTGGGGTGTTAATTCACACTACAATCGTAATTCGGTTTCATATTTCCTGTAAAATGGTTTTGATGGCTTGGAAAGACTTCCAACAAACAAAAAATGCCAATGTGTTTCTCTGACACGGTCTCAGAAAGAAGACACTACGCCGTAAATACGAAAGCGCCTCCTATCTTCATAAGATAGTGATAAGGGGGATACGGCCCATATTTCAGAAAAGGACCTCCTCAAGATGTAATTTCTTATTCTTTCTCACTTCTAAAGACGGTTTATTAACGCAAACATCCTAAAATTTGCTGTAATATGACTTTCTAGTACATTTGATAGAATAATGTGGAGAGAAGGCCATCATCTTTATATTAGTAGCCTTATCCTCCTTATCACTATCTTATGAAGATAAGGGGCACTTTCGTCTTTGCGGCGTGGTGTCTTCTTTCTGAGACCACTTCATAGAAAAACATTGACATTTGTTGTTTGTTGGAAGTCTTTCCAAGCCATCAAAACCGTTTTGCGGGAAATGTAAAACCGAATTACGATGTTAGCGTGAATAAACACCACACCCCTACAGGGAGGCGAAAAAAATGTTAAATTTTATGTTCCAGCCCCACTGTCGTGATAGACTGGTTCCATTTCCCGAAAATATGACGTCTAGGAGCATTTTGGAGTAAAAGTTGGGAACCAGACTTTTTAACATAATTCGAGGGTGTTGAATCTGAAAAAGCCGGTTCCCAAGCCAAATCTTGAGTTTTTAGCCATCTAATTTGCAAAACAATGTAACCACCAAATTGTCTATTTTTGGACCCTTACTCGTCCGTTTTGTCCGTTTCCTCTATATTTATATACTCGGATTTACCAAAATGACCTATAGACATTTAGTTTGCTGACTAGAA
Source organism: Eucidaris tribuloides (assembly GCA_001188425.1). Classification (NCBI taxonomy): domain Eukaryota; kingdom Metazoa; phylum Echinodermata; class Echinoidea; order Cidaroida; family Cidaridae; genus Eucidaris; species Eucidaris tribuloides. The sequence continues at coordinate 22,374 of JZLH01S0634562.1, read as the reverse complement.
AATATGATGAAGACGTTTTTTGAGATATATTTTGGTAAAAATATGTATTAATATGCAAATTATATGCAAATTACCACATTTATTACAGAAAATAAATTGCATCAATAATTATGTGTTATCAATCAGGTAAACTTGATAATTTCCCCGTGTGTTTGGAGTGAGATAATGTAGAAAAGTATTTTTGTAGTAAAAATCTGGCAAAAATTGCTCATAATTTGGAATTTGACCACCTAATTTACATAAATACAATGAGCGCCAATTTGAAAGTTTGCCACTCATTTAAACAATTTGACTGCAAATATTGGAACAGTTCTAGGTTAATTCACAATTAATTGCTCATCTTTATTTAGTTCATCTGATAGACTACATTTTCGTGAGTAGAATGACACCAAGATCATCTATTTTGTTTGGGTACTTTCCATTTTAAGGACGGTTTTGTGAACCAATATAAATTTAGTATTTGCGCACCAGTTTACGTGCAATTTCTATGGGACGCCATCAGGACGCCTCATTACCGCTTCAGCTAGATAAGCTGAAATACACTGCTTTGCAAAAATGGTTCCAAAATGGAAAGTACTGAATAAAAATTGAGGAACTAAAGGTTGCATTGCTCAGCAAAGAACATGCTATCAGATGAAATGGGGAAAATAGTAAATTTTCTTGACTGATAAAGGGAAATATCCCCCTTTTTTGTAAATGTAGTGTCCCTTTTTCTCGGCCACAATGTGTCAAGTATACCAATTTAATTGTCCCTATTGAATGAAGTTCGCGAGGGAACTTTGAAACGGGCTTCGTACGCACGTGCGTGTGTGCGAGTGTGTGTGTGTGTGTGTGTGTGTGTGTGTGTGTGTGTGTGTGTGTGTGTGTGTGTGTGTGTGTGTGTGTGTGTGTGTGTGTG